>SCLH01000005.1:408816-426924 GCA_004367855.1 Oikopleura vanhoeffeni
GAGCAGACAAACACGAAGCATAATTTATGATATTGAAATAGCAATGGTAATTTAGGATGCGACTCTCATTTTTTGACTGTATATAAATATAAATATGTATATAATATAAATTTCGATTTTTTAAGTATTTTTGTGGTTTAAACTTAATTTCTTCATTTGATGAAGATTATATTCACGTGTACCCTATAACTTTGACTTCAGAGACCTAAATAATTGTGTTATTTCCTTGGTCAATACACAAGAGTCAATCAAATCATATTATTCTTTAGGTCTCTCATGTCAAAGTTATACTGGACACGTAGGTATAATTTTCGATATAATCAAAATTCGCAAACACCGTCAGAACCTATTTTTGATCATTAAAATGTCAGCTTGATTTAAGTAAGGTTTTTAGTATCATCACGTGGCATATTTTTTTGAAATGTTTTCCGAAAAGGACAAAAAACTTGATTTCGAGTTTTAGCTGGAAATTGCTAAAAACTCACCTTAATAAATTAAAAACTTTCTGACGAATATTTTGTGAAAATTTAAACTGTCTTGGAAATATATCCTCGGAGGAGATAGATTTTGAAGTCTAATTGTAAAATAACGTTGTTTATTTGGCGTTAAATGATTTTTTACTCGGATCAAAAAAATCAATCTTTAAAGATAGGCATGATATCGTTATGGGCTTTGTGGCAATTTAAGCTTATTTCGATATCCTCCTTTCACACTATCCGGAAGATTTGGGTCTCATTACTGAAAACACACTACGTTGACTACACAGGGCTCAAATATTCCGCAAAGTGTGACAGAGGAATTAATTGCTTGGGAGGACTCCCGGAGGAGACAAATTTTGCAGTTTTGAAATGGCCTTTTTGTCAGGAAAAAAAACTTGGTCTGTTAGCGTGATTAGTTTCTCGTCATAATCTACATAACATAGTCAGATATATTAGCAGTTGCGCGCAGGGATCGGATTTTTTGAAAATTTCACCAGGTCGGGTCGAATTTTTTTTGGGAAATTTTCTGGGTCGAGCGTCGACCTGGTTACTTTTTCGTCAGCTCGAAAAATCTTTAGGTCGAAAGATATACATAGCATACATTAACGTAAACTAGGTTAACTACATAAACAATTATGTTTTTATGGAAAAATTTCTGCGGGTCGGGTCGGCACCGACTTTACCCGACTTGCGTTCTGGGTCGAAATTTTCGACCCGGCAAAATCTGATCCCTGGTTGCGCGTAGTGGTGAAATTCATTAAAGTTTAGAACATTGCGATTTTTGTCCACTATTTAAAAGTTTTTTTTATATTTTCATAATTTATGATTATTTCATAAAGACCCTTCAGTTTAATTTAGATCTTTTTTGTTGGTGTTTCTTTCGGTTCAGTTTTGATGAACTCTCACGAAATCGTTTGCCACGTGCGTTCACGATCATGTTCAGGTGGCTAACACGTCACTCAACTTTTTTAGAACACATATTTTCTAGACAATCAAAAATATCTTATTATCTTGTTCTTTCTATTATGAAATTAAATAAACTTATTTTCTTAATAAAAGTTGAATCCGCCAAGAATTCACAAAGTTTTTTTACACTTGGGTGTAACGAATAATCTTGCTATTTTCATCATAAACCTTTCCTATACAACTTCTTATGTCAAATTTAAGATATTAATCACGTAAAAAATACCTATCAAATTTATTGTTAGGAATTTTTGCCAACAAATTATTCAAATTTTGACAAATTCAAGTATATCTCTTTATCACACTTTTGTCAATATTCCGGCACTAATCAGCGAACGTAGTTTGTTTTCAGGTCGTAGGGCCGAGATATTTAAAAAGTGTGATAAAAGGATATGAAGTACAAAACTAATCGTGAAATATCATTTAAACTTATATACATATAATATCTAAGATATTCGATGCAAACATAATTGTGAATGAAGATCTGCTTTAAATTTTGATATTTCGAAGGCAAACAATTAACGAAGCTCAAATCTATGTAAAAAATATTATTTTGGTGAAGAACCGTTTCGGGACGAATACACGTGATGATGACGTAATCATTACCAACGGAAGAAGGATTTCGTTTGAAAAATGTAGATAATAACCTACCTTGCTTCATCTGTATTGATCCGATTAAGTTTGTAACTTACAAATTGTGAGTGCTAGAGAGCGTCTTCTGGATGAATTGAATATTATCAACACTTACGTAATCATCAAGCGATTTCTACTTTCAAAGATCATGTAAATTTTCAATATCGAAACAGGTCAGATCAATCATTTTATGTGAAATTTTGCGCGCAATTATTCTTAAAATTTTTGGACTTTGATAAGCTGAAATTCGAATCGATCAGAATCCGTTATAACGACTAATTCTGCGATCATTTTTGAATGGTCTCAAATATTTAAATATTACAAAATTTACTTATATTTAAATCTTTGAGACCATTCAAAACAATTTTTAAGCTATCAGAAAAAATCACTTACGTGTATTGACGGAACAATTGATCATCAAATTTTCTTGAAAAATTGTTATATTGGTAAAATTTTGTTTTAACCATGCAACAAATTAATTGAAATTGTGTCCAAAAATAACATTATACTGTCAAATAAATTATTAAACAAGAAAAAAAAATCATGTGAACATGCCTCAATAGACATTGCACATAAATGTTAATTTTGACTTTTTTTTTCTTGTTTAGTTGATTTATTTTCAGTATTTTTTTTGAACAGGTAAACTTCCTCTTAGTTTTTTGACATGAGGAAGCTTACTTTCAAAGGTTAGCGCCCAATTTTTCGCAAAATATTATGAAGTTATACACACAATGTCAAAATTGACATTTTTTCACGCGATGTCGATTTAGACATTTCCATCATTATTTGAAATTAACATGTGTTACACAATTTTAATCAATTTAACAGTGTCGTGGTTTCACGTCCATTGTCGGTGTTTTAATCGGTAATTTCATAAAAATAGCAATTTAATGTTAAATTTTGCAAATTTTTAAAATTAATTTTTAATTTCAAGGTTATATTGAAATTAATTTTGAATATCAGAATTTTTGCGTAAATAATTAATAATATCATATTTATTAAAAAAATTGAAATTAAACTAGTTATATTCTTGACATAATGCTCTACCGATACAACAAATTAATTGAAATTGTGTCCAAAAATCACTTCGAAATTATGTGAAAATGCCCGAATGGACATTGGAAATAAGTTTTGACATTGCGTGTATAATTTCAATATATTCTGCAAAAGATCGGGCATCAATGTCAAAGTTCAAATTCATTCACGCAATGTCGATTTGGACAATTCCCCTCATAATTTCCTAATTTTTGCATTGAATTTGCTGAATTGAACAAAAATTAGGAAATTCTGTTCAAATGTCCCAATAGACATTGCAAATAAATGTTCATTTTGACATTGTGTGTATGATTTTATAATTTATTCTTTAAGATGCGAGCTTCACCCGATCTTTCGCAAAACATTATGAAATGAAACACACAATGTCAAAATTCACATTGATTCTAGCAATGTCGATTCGGACATTTTCCCTCATAATTTTTTATAATAAAGGGTGAAAATCTAATTCAATGATGCAATTTCGAGTTTCGATTTCGTTTACTAAAAGTGGGATCGTTTTTGAACAAACTTTTTTGGCAATAATCCAATACTCAAAATATAAATTTCCATTTTTCTGAAAAATATCTAAATTTCAGATATTTAACTTATGCAGCAGATTCTGGTTTGTGAAATGGATGGCCCCTGGCGAAGGCAAATCTCTCGAGAGGACTCAGTTAGTGGTCCCTCTTTCACCATCATTTTAATAATATCAAAACCACCTCAAACAACACAATTTCAGAAATAAGTTTTTTTTATTTTCAAATACATTTTTATTAAGTCGGCTTATAAACATTTAAACAGTGATTCAACCCACAAGAAAAATGAAGTTTATTTTTGCATTGCAATTCTCAGGTGAGTTTTAATTTTTTTTAAAAAGTCCTTCAAGATTTTTTATTCCAGTTTTGAAACAATGAATTCATGATCGGATCGATGAATCGGATCTAGATCGGTTTCCGATCCGATCCAATTGTGCCGACCTCTGTGCCTGCGAATAAAGATGTAAAATCGGGAAACTATTCTTCTCGGTGAAATTGCTCCTACTGGAGTTATTCAGTTTGCAAAATTAAAATTTATAAATGATATTGATAAATGTAGGGTGCGCAGCGGGAATCCAACTGACTTAACTCGAACTGTTCATAAAAATTGCATGTTTAAAACAACTTGTTTTAAAATCAGAAATTAACAGCAAAAGTTTTTGTCTCCGAGTTTTTGAAGTGAGTGTTAAATTTCAGTTTTGTAGAAATTGAAAAAAACCTGAAAATTACGTAAAATTATATTTTGATTTTGTAGCTGCAACTGAATCATAATGGAAACCTTCGATTTTGGTGACTTGTTGAGCATGCAAGACGGCATAAACACTGCAAGACGGCATATGCTCGCACATGTTATGCTCGTAAGTTTTAGTGACAGTCACTAAGTGACTAGCTGAATTCTTTGTTATGCTCTCCGGAGATGACCACCTAGTCTCAAAAAATAAGTTTATACGTTATGTATAAATTTTTTTCAAATAAAGGTGGTTCCAAAATCCAAATATTCACTCTAATCCTAAGTTAATCGTAATTATCAAGTCTATCAAGTTGAAAAATATATTTGTAAGATTAAAAAACAATTTCTTGAGTAATTTCTGAAGTTAATTCTCGACCAAAAGTCAGTTTCGGAAATATATCGAGTCTTTGAGTCCAATATTGGGCGTTTCGAAACGATTATCACTTCAAATTAACTCATGTCAAGAACATTTCAGCAACATATTTTGTAAGATAAGAACCTTGAAAGTTAACTTACGTATACAGTAAACGGTATACTTTAATGACGTGTCCAGGTCAATTTTAAAGCTTGAAATAGTTTACGAAGTACTTTAAAAATTTATCAGCTTTAGACTTAAAACGATAATGGTTCAATTTAACGAATCAAATTAAGTGCAAAAATGACTAACACATACAGTATGTGACATACTCTTTTGTTTTAACCTTTCCCTGCATAACAGCCAATCGGGGACCAAAATTTTTTCCAAACAGCTTAAGGGGGTTGTATAAGCTGGAAAGGCTTTTTCGAAGGCTAATAACTTTTTATTCCTTCATAACAATCTTAGAAAAATCTCACGAACAGTAATTCGTAATATCTGGAACACATTTTATTTTTAACTTTTGTCATAGCATGTTTGACCAGCCGGTAAATTGAGTTGACCGCGAGCAAAAATTTTTTTTTGAAAGTCGTATTTTTTTCGCCTTAATACAAAACAATTTGATTTTCTCACGGATAATGTATATTTTATAACAAAAAAACTGGTATCGTAGTTTTTCCCATTTTCCCCCTCAAAATGCTAAAAAAAATAACAAAAAGTGTCGTTTTTGGCCATTTTTGCGACTAAAAGTCGTATTTTTTTTTCGTTGTATTCATGGATTCATTTTTATGCATGCAGAACATTGTGCAAGAGGTGGTTAACATCTTGCAGGAAGTATTTTCTAGAATTTCGACCTGATTGGCTGTAAATCGACAAGAAAGTGCGCGAAATCAACGATTTAGAATATGAAAATGAGAATTAGAAAATTAAAATGTCACCAAAAGATTCCTTGGATACAGTTTGCTGGTAACGATGTTAGCAACTATTGTCTGATTTTGAACCGAAACGGTGCTAGAGATCAAAAAATAATTTTGATGAAAAAGTTTAATTTTTTTCTAGAATCCAGTGTGTTCAAAATCGGACCATAGTTGCTAATATCGTTTTCAGCAAACCGTATCCAAGGAATCTTTTGTTGGCATTCAAATTTTGTTATTGTCACTTTCATATTCTAAATTGTCGATTTCGCCGCACTTCTTGTCATTTACACCCAATCAGGTCGAAAATTCGAAAAAAAAAGTACGTCCTGCCAAGATGTTCACCCACCCCTTGCGAACATGTTCTGTATGCATATAAAAATGAATATCACTAAATACCAACGAAAAAAAAACTACAACTTACGGCAAAAATTTCTTATTTTTGAACACTTTACACCGCGGTTATAGTAAGCAATAACCTAAATAGGCGTCTTGTGCGTGAGGCGACGAGTACCCGATACTATTTATAAGTGAACTGTGTTCAAACAAAACAGTTATTTTTACAAATAACGATCAATAAAAATTACAGTTATTGATTGAACAATTTGTCAATGGTTGAATATTGGGCGAAGGATTTTAATCTCGAAGTTAAAAACATTCGTGTGTCCAAGACGCGCTCTTTAACGCTCTCAGTAACGTATAGCAAATATGATGTCAGAATTTCTGAGCCATACAACTTAATTATCGTTCGGAATTAGCTGATTTTTGACTGTTAGTTTCTCTCATCCTTTTTTAAGATCATCTTTGACCAGATACAGATATGGGCTCTTGATGAAAAACTTATTACTGAGGTTATAATATTCTTCTCAATATACCACCAAAGTAATGTTTCCTCCAGGCAACTTTTGTTATTACAGAACTTCCTAACATTATGAAAAAATGCATTATTTTTTCTTCAAATTTTTTTACAGTATTTGTTTTAAATCCACGAAAAAAGATTCTGCAAAATGGCCACTTTACCTTTGAGCGTAGGTGACCACATATTTTTTATATGCTATTTGTGAAATCATATGACATTTTTTTGGGATTTTCGGTCGACACTATTTGGATATATATTGAAAATTTTCCCCATTTCTTGTTCAAAATTGTTCAAACAAGTTTTTCTAGAATCCTTAGCTGAAAATATTGGGAATTGCCACTTTCACTATATTTAAATATGTCTTAATTTTGTTTATTCGTTTATGTTAACACTCTAAATCAAAATTTTAGCAATGAAACTACGGTTTGGCAGAAATCCATCACCGCCTTTTTTATCCCGAATTAAAATAAAATTTATCACACCGAAACTTGCCAAATTGGTAAGCCGACCCATCCACCACGTAAAATTTGATAAATTAAACTTATGAAAATAAATATTTCTTTCGATGTGCTAAAATGTCGATTTTTTCGTCTTTTTTCAAAAATTTCAATTTTCGATTTTGACGTAGAAATCATATAAAATAAAATTTATTAAATTTTTGCTGGTTGTCGAGTTCGTTTTTTAGAGCTTCTAATTAATAAAAAAGAAAACAAATTTTAATGTTATTTAGACACCTTTGATAGCAAACGCGCGTTTTTTTAGTGTTTTTTCAAAAAAAAAATTTATAAAATGAAAATAATCGATCTGAAAAAAATCAAATTTAACAAAGTTAGCTCAAACGTGGCAACTTATGTTCAAAAATGTTTTTATTTGAAAATTTCGAAGTGGCAATAAGTTTCCCATCAAGAGAAAATAAATTGAAAAAATGCAAATCTGTCAAAATGCACCGACCAAAGATGGCAATTCCCGATTAGAGACTCACTTTTAATTTTGTCAGAATTAGCTGATCTTTTCTTTGTGACCTCAATTGCAAATGTTTTCATGAAAACAATTCCAGTTTTGAAAGTGATTACTTATTTCTTGTTTCAGGTTCAACGTCTAACACCCTCATGTGCAGAAAAAAGTTCATTATTGGCTCACTGTTCGAATATTGCAAACAGTTTTTTACAGAAAATTAGAGTTGTTTCACTTATTAATATAATTAAATTTTGCATTTTTTTGATCTTGAGAATGATAAATTTTAAAACAAATCAGAAATTTTAAATTACTAAAATGTTTTGTATAAATCCATTCAAATTGACATTACGATGAAGAATGTTTGAATCAACATTGCGTTAATTAATGACCGTCAAAACATTGTGTGGTTAATTTCAAAATATGTTGCGAAAAATTAATGAAATTGAAATTAATATGCTAATTTTTCATGACATCACCTATGAAATCACCTATAAGGTACATTAAACCGCGAAATTGTAAAATTAATCAAAATTGTTTCAGAATAGTCACCTTGAAATATAAGTGTTATTCGGTAAATAAATTGAAATTCTCCTTAATTAGATATGAAGTTTGGTTGCAGGTTGAAATTCACATATGCGTAGGGTCATACCACGGTATACCGCAAAGTAAAATCGACTTTTAAAACAAGATATTTATCAAGAAGTAAAAGGAGGTAACTTTTGCAGAATTTTTTGTCACTCAACCTTTTTTGTATCTTTCCGGGCTTTAATTCAAATTAACACATAAATCTGACAATTTCAGCAACTACTCAATCTTTTGGACGTTTTTTATTGTGCCTATGAGAAAGCCTTAAAATTTAACTTCGATGAAGACGACAAAGACAAGGACTGACCTAATCTGACCAAGGACTCTGTGATATCAAAACCATAAATTTGTCAAAATCGCCAAAAACTGGCAAGAGTAACCCTTTTTTAATTTTACTTTTTATTCAGAAATTGCTCTTCTTACGACACCTTATAGTCACAGAAATATTGTTAATATATTGAAAATTGTCTTATTTGATCACTACGTGACAAAAATAGAAATCTTGTGATTTCATTTGTCACTATCTCTATTTGTGATGAAGAGATAAAATACGGCACAGAGCCTGTTTATTTGAATATGGTCTGTGAGCATTGTGGTTGACCTCAAATAACCGGTCAAAATTCAAGGTAAATTTTAAGTTATCGTAGAGACTCGAAAATACTCTCATTGTTGGTCAATTTTGTACTGAAAGGTCGCTAGAGAGCAAAAATTGGTCAAACCAGCATATAAATTATAACTTATTTAATAAGTTATTTGTAATAAATTATTTGTAAAAATAAAATACAATAGCCTTTTTTGATATTTTAAAAGTTTATATAGCGATTTGTTAACGATTTTTCACTCCAAAATAAAATTAAAATCAGAGAAGTTGGCTCATGTAATATAAATGTTTTAATCTCGTGATTGTATCTACCCCTGATCACAAAAGTCTTGTTAATAAAGCATCATTATATCGTAAAAAAAATTCAACAACTCGCCCGTTTTTTGTGTTATTATGGAGAACTAGGAGTTTATAAACTGAAGGCCGTGGTCAACTCTACTTGAGGCCGAAATATGAAAATGACGAAAAATAATTTAAAGAGGTTTTTGTAGAAATTCTGACACTTCTAATATGTTCTCGAAAAATTCTAACTCCAAGATGCAAATTCCTGATTTGTTGACCAAAATCAGAGAGTTTAAAATTTTTTATTGGTTAAAGATATCGCTTACAAATGATGGTCTCGAACAATATCAAACAAAAAAGTCATTTTTCAACAAAAGAAGTTTTTTAAGAAAAAAGGGTTTTCCAACAAATCAAGTTATTTAACAAAAAAAACATTTATTACCAACAAAACATTGTTAAAAAAATAAACGTTAAATAATAATGTTTTTGTTAAAAATTTCTTGAAAAAATGTTATTTAACAAAACCTCCTCGATGATCTATTTTGATGAAATGATTAAATTTTGAACTTTATTTTTAAGATACCGCCCGGGCCCGTACACCACCCTACTCGTAGCCCTTGAGTATTCGTTACTTAGAATTCCGCAGCAGCCCAAATTTGGTAGCTACCGGTAATTTTAAGTTGACCACAAGTATTACCACTAACTTCAAATGACTAAGATCAATGTCACAAGAACTGAGCAAAAATTTAACGAAAATAATTTGGTTCAATCAGCATGCTTTATTCGCTACTTTAATTGGGGGAGATGTGTGTGGTGACTGAAATTTGTCAATTATTGTAAGGACGTTTGATCTTTATTTTTCTGCCAGATAATTATCGTCTCGACGTTTACGACCGATGGCTTGATTTGGTTAAAAATTTTTAAAAATATTTATTTTAGTTTGTTTGTCACAAAACTTCGTTGATAATGCCACTCGGAAACTGATAAAGTCAAAAGCCAAGTCGAAATGTTACTATATCTTATGACCCATCAAAGTTCAAGTGGGTGAGTTAATGAGAAAATAGAATGATATCAGAAGGACCCCTGGGGAATTCTTCATGCTGAGAAAAAAAAGAGTGTGGATCGCCAATAGGTTAATTATTAATTATTATTAATATTATTATTATTATTAATTATTATTAATTATTATTAGATTTATTATATTAATTATTATTAATTATTATTATTATTATTAATTATTATTAATTATTGATTAATTTTTTAATTATTATTAATTATTATTAATTATTATTATTATTAATTAATTATTTAATTAATTATTAATTATTTATTATTTTAATTAATTATTATTAATTATTATTAATTATTATTAATTTTATTAATTTATTAATTTATTATTAATTATTATAATTATTATTTATATTATTATTAATTATTAATTAATTATTATAATTATTATTATTATTATTATTATTATTATTATTATTATTATTATTAATTATTAATTTAATTATTATTATAATTATTAATTATTATATATTATTTTATTATTATTAATTATTATTAATTATTATTACTTATTATTAATTATTATTAATTATTATTAATTATTATTAATTTATTAATTATTATTAATTATATATTATTATTAATATTATTAAATTATTATTAATTATATAATTATTATTCAATTATTATTAATTTTATTAATTATTATTAATTATTATTAATTTATTATTAATTATTATTAATAATTATATTAATTATTTTAATTTTATTATTATTATTAATATTTTAATTAAATTATTTATTCATTATTAATTTTATTATTGATAATTATTCTTATTCTTATTAGAATTATTATTATTATTATTAATTATTAATTAATTATTATTAATTATTATTCATTTTATTAATTTATTTATTAATTATTATTAATTATTATTAATTATTATTAAATTATTATTATTATTAATAATTATTATTAATTATTATTAATTATTATTACTTATTATTATTATTATTAATTATTATTAAATTATTATTAATATTATTATTTTATTAATTATTTTATTATTATTATTATTATTAATTATTATTAATTATTATTAATTATTATTAATTATTTTATTATTATTAATTATTATTACAATTTTCAGATTATATTCATTTGATGAAGACAGTGGTGAATGCATAAAAACCCCTCTTCGAAATATTTGTGGTGGTCACGACCTTTTAAAAAAGCATGATGATTTGAATCTTTTCCAAACTAATAAAGATTGTTCTGAAGTGTGCATCAACGAGCCGCGTTCTGTTTCATTTATTAGGGATCGGGTAAGTTTATTTATAACAATTCATTATTTTCAGAACAGTCGCAATAAACTCAAAATTAAAGCTTATTTCGAAAATGTTTCAAAAAAATAGTTCAATCTGAGAAATGTAAATTTAGAATATTTTAAGGATTATTCCAGCGAAACTATGGTTGTACGTATTGCTTTGGTGTTCTATTTTTTAAACCTTGATTATCTTTCGGGGGTTGTGTCCGCAAAAAAATGGGATGTGAATTTGACGTAATTTAAACTTGCCAATTTTTTGTGATCAAGCGGTCATCTTCAGGCAAGTTATGCAGCTTGAGCGATCGCATGACAAATTTGAGAGAAGATATTATGTGCATAATAAATAAAAAAGTATACGCCGAGACTTCTTGTTTGGCCAGTTCCGGATCGAAAGGAAAATACCGGAACTCGCTTAAAAACGGGTTCCGGGACAGAACCCGGGATAGTGACTCAAGCCCGTATCATAATATCATATTATTAATATGCAATAATCTAAAACCCATCATTATCACCAAAATTCATTTGGCGACCTCTAGCCGAATAATGTTGTCAGATGACCGCGAGACTACCATCACTTTTTTTTTGGGCAAATTGTCAGTACTTTTTTTGAGAACACTACCACTAAAACGATCAAAGGGGGTAATTTGTTTAATTTTATTTTTTATGAAGGAATACTAAAGTCATCGAAAAAGTGCATATGCTTGCATTTCCAAGGTGATTTTTTGCAAATTATAGATATTGGCAAATTGCATGATTAAATTTCGAGGTAGCATGATAGAAATTTAAATTTGTCGGTCATTTACAAAAATTTTCTTCTGTACTTACAATTTTTGTTCAGTATAGCGGTAATGAGATGAGTAATGAACTTTCTGAGAATGAATTGGCTGAATTGGAAACTATCACCTCGCAGGTGCCGCCGGTATACATGAACTATCAACGTGGTGTCGGAATCTCAAGTTATATAGAACAATTTAAACAATTTTACGAACCAAGAAAAGGTAATTGACCGCATCAAGCAGGGGTCGGAACATTTGAAATTTTGTTCGGATCGGGATCGGATCGGTAGGTTCGCAAAAGAGTTAGATCGGATCGTTAGATTCGCTAAATAATTGTATTGGGATCGGATCGGAAGGCTCACAAAGAATTTGATCGAGATCAAATCGATCACAGAAACCTTCGAGTGTTTTTCGTCCTGTTTTTCGTATTGTTGCAAATACTAAATAATGTGCATTTTAATTTTACAAATTATGTTTATTCGATTGAAAATGTTTTCAACTTTTGTACGTATAACCTTATAAATGCTTGATGCCCCCATTCATGGCAAGGGCTAGACTTAAACAAATTATGATTGAAGGGATTTTTAACAATTGTCAAAAGTCAAAATGAACAAAAGTTGATAACGGATTTATATTTATTTGGATTAAAAGCCCTTTAACCGACAAATCGTCACTATCTAAATAATGGAAATCCGAGCATTTGATTGATTGATCATATCTAACCGATGAAATCAGCCTTTTCTGCAGTCCAGGGTTTTGATTTGGTGCTCATATCCCACGTTGTTTGCATCATTCAAATAGTCACGATCTGTCAACTAAGGGCCTTTGATCCATACACACATATGTGAATTCACTGGAAAAACCTTAGTTCAAAAAAAAACTTAAATTCTTGATTCATTTGACCTCAACCAATCAGGAACAATCTCAGAACAAAAATACATGATATTCGTGATAAGCGTAAAATTTCACGTGAAAAGTTAACCTGAAATTTTGGTACATTGAAATTTTCACGACCAGCCTAAAAGGTAAAATTCCCAAGATTTGTTTGCATGTTTGAATAAGGGTTAAATAACTAACTTTTCTGACATGTTGATTTAATAAGGTTAATCTGAAAAATAAGTGTTTTTTATTGATGAATAATATGATACTCCCCAGCAAATTTATAATTTAATTATTTCTCCGTATAAACACTATAAAAAAATTATTATTTTCTAATTTCTTCAAAAATATTTTTAGATATCAACAATGAAATGGGTTTCTTTAACGATGTCTCAAGCGAAGTGGATGTTTGTTTATTACCTAAAATGGAGGGAAAGCCAAAGTTTCTGAAAAGAGCATCCATGTGGTTAGTTGATAAATATTCATTTACAAGAAATAGTTGGTAGAACAAAAAAAAGTGCAGCAATAGGGCCGAGTTAAATATATTTCATATAAAAAAGTCAAAAATATAAAAAAAAATTCGGATTTGGATCAATTTTTTTAAACTTTTTTCTGAATTTGTGTAGATAATGTGTTCAATAAACTTTGGGCAAAAACATCAAATTTTCGCTCCTGTGTAATTTATTTTTCATAAAAACTCGGGCATGTTATTTTCGAAAACTCATGTGCATTTGAAATTTGTTGTTTTTGTTCGCAAGTTTTCGTTTAAAATTCAATTTTCTGCATAATTCAGGAATAAATATCTCTAGATGCATAAATTTTATGAATAACATGTTATTTTGAAAAGCAGCCTGAGAAGCAAAAGTTCCGAGGTTGAGTTATATTTTGTGTACACAAAAGATTATTGGGGAAACTAAGGCCATAACAAAACTTTTTGTCGGAAAAAATTAGGGTCAGTGCAAGAAAAAAAGTGTTTGGGGGTAATGTAGAGGGCGGACCCCGACACCCCCCACTGATTATTATAAAATTGATTTATATTCCCTTTATTAAGGTTTTACGATGGTTTGGCAAATGAGTGTTTTGTATTTAATTATAAAGGTTCTCAAGGAAATGAAAATCGATTTGTTACGTACAAGGATTGTATGATGGCATGTATGAAAGAATCGGATGAATCGGCAGTCGAATCGGAAGAAACCTTTTTGCCAAAAACGGCTAGAATTCTCACAGTTGATTTTGCCAATTATAATTTGGACGAATCTGTAGAGCAAGAAAAAATGACTGACGAAGACATTTGTTCACAAGGACCACCAGAAGAATTATGTGGATTTGGAGACAGTAAGTTTATAAAATTGCTTGGAAAAACACAAGAAAGTGTCTCGAGAAAGTTTATTGCTCAATTTATAATTTGAAATCAACTCTGTTACGGATATCGATGAGATCCATGTTTTTACAAAACGACTCCTGTTTATTTTAAAATTTAAAAACTTTTTTTTTAAGTTTTATTTTATATATCTAAGTCGATGATTACTCCTTGGTAGGTCTAGACAGTTATTGTCTATATTTTAACTAAGGCAAAAGTGTTTAGATCTACCAAGGCATATTTATCGATATATATAATACAGTATGTAAAAAAATTGTTCGGGACCAAAAGCTCCAATTTCCTCTGGATTGAAAGTAATTCTCCTGCCAATTATAGGTTTTGATCCAGAGAAGTTTCCCTTGTTGGTCTCGAACAATTTATTACATACTGTAGGTCATTTTGGTGATTTGAAAATCTTGCATTCTAAAAAAATTTGAAAATGAATTAACAATTTTTGCATAAAATTATCACGATTGTCATCCTAGATTTTTTTCATATCTCTTTGCGTCTATTTTGGCATCAACGGGTGGAATTTCATGACTCATGACATACAAGTTATCAGAGAAAATTTAAGGGACAATAATGAAATAATAATATTGCAAAAAAAATTGACTTTTTCCAAGACAAATAATGCTGATGGAAGGTCCTTCATCGATCTTTTTCGTAATCTATTAATCTTCTAGAATTCACAATATATTCGATTTAGTCCTGATGAAATTTTATTACGAGAGTTCTTCGAAAAGATGTCATGTCTACATTTCAAATGGATGTGGTGAATGCAATAATGGAGAATGTAACACGTTCCCGACAAAAGAATCCTGCAAAAAACGCTGCATGAAAAAATCACCAAAATTGGTGTAATTTGACCTTAAATGAATTGGTCTTATTTGACTCCAAGATTCATGGGTGATATTTGACCAAAGATAAATTGGTGTGATTTGACACCAAGATTAATTGGTGAAATTTGACTCCAAGATTCCTTGGTGTAATTTGACTCCAAGATTAATCAATCATATTCAAGACAAAAATGAGCTTTTAATATAATGTCGATATATTAGTGGAATTAGTTTAGCCAATAATAATAATTTTCCTTAACTCTTTGCTATTTCTTCTGACGTTCGACTCCATGAAAATGCAACATGAAGTTTTGACGTATTTATTAAATACGCCCACGCTTTTGCTTTCTAAAGTTTTTCATGGAGGACAAGGTCACGTCTTTTAATGGTGATTCTGTCAAACAGGGATCGGCAGAACTTGATCCGATCCAGTCTGATATTTTGACTTTCTGATCCGAACAAATTTGGCGACTCCTGCTGTAAATACTTATATAAATGCTCAACTTTTGCACATCCTATCAATTTCAATGAATAATATATCATAAAGATTTATCAAGGACTACTCTTGCAATCTCCCGGTGACTTTTTTAATTTGCATCATTAAGTACAGTCCAGCATTACATTAAATAAAAAAATGTTTATCTTCATATTGAAGATCATACTTGGACGTTCATTTCAATCGTGACGTCATAATTTCAAGACACTATTTTCACAAAATGAGACAAATAATGACGTCACGATCATTATGAACGTACAAGTATAATCTTCGAAATACGCAATCAACTCTTAACAGTTTAATAAATGATTTATAAAATAAACAGCTATGGTACTTTAATTTACACGTTTCGGATTTATCCACTAGGTAGTTAAAAACTTAATATTGTACTAAAATAGACATTTTTCGATTATTTTAGAATTGTCAATTTTCGGACATTTGATAAATTACTAAAGGTTTTTAACATTTACTCTAAAAATTTTTAATTTATAACAAATTTTTTTACATTTCCCGTATTTTACAACTGTAAATACTGTTATACTTATAATTTTACTTTTTGAAATTTATCAAAGTAAACTGCGATCATTCCAGAATTTAAAAACTAGTTCAAGATTTTCATGGGTTGAAGTTTTTTTGGAAATAATTAATTTTAGGAGATTTGGATAAGTTTGTTCCTCCGCAATTTTGAACCCGCCACTTTTTAGTAAGATGAAATTTTGAAAAATAAACATTTTTTTGTGAATGGCTATGCGGAACTAGACTGATATACCTAATTATGTCATGCCAATTACTTTGAAAATTGCAAGTTTAGCGAAAAAATTTGCTGATTTGAGTAAAAGTTACAATTTCTGTTTTTCGCCAATACCGATGCGCCACGCTATTGTCCAAGTAAATGTATTTCATGGTGACTCCAGAGCCCACAAACCGTGAAATTATCGTTTGAAATATTTTACGAAATCTCACGCTTAGCTTATAGGCTTTGCTGCTTCTTACATCGTATTAGATAGGGTGTCCGAGTTGATTCTTTTTATTTTTGGCAACCATTTTCAGAATAAATAATCAAAAAAAATTTTCAGTTTTCTTGAGAGATTTTATAAGACACGATTTTTACATAAGGAATTTCAACGTTTTAATGCTAAATAAAACCTTTTCAGTATTGATAAAACATAGGCTACAGACTCGGTAGTACCGACTCGGTACTACCGAGTGATAAGACTCAAAAATATTATTATTCTTTATTCGCACTTTCAGGGTACAAAGTGGCTACTACCGTTTAAAACAGTACCAATTTGTTCTCCGGAAGCCTAATAATCTGATAAAACAGGGGTCGGCAGCACTTGATCGGCTCGAACTTGATCGAATTTGATCCAATCAGGTTTTTCAAGACGGTATGCCGATCCCTATTATTAAACACGTCGTTGATACAACTTAATTTTTTCAGTTATCTGACTTCAAACGGACAATCCGGACAAACGGCAGCGTTATCGTTCTGGTGAATCACAGCCCTAAGCTAATATTTATACCTTAAAACTTTAATCGGACAAGTCGAAGGTTTTTATAAAATGGAAAAGCGTGTTAAACCTGTTCGTTTAAAATGAAGCTGCCGTAATTATTTGATTGCACAAAAACTTTGCAAAGTTCAAAAAAAAATTCTGTTACGCTTACTGTACTTTCTTTTCTTCTTTATCTATAAATTTCTTGGCCTTAATAATAAGGTCGCCTTTTATAAGGCCGCCTTATATATTTCTTCAACATTTTTTAACTAATTCCATTCCCAATGTTACTTTGAAATAAATTTTGCTTCTAAAATTTTCATTTCACTTTTATGGAAAATTATATAATCAGGGTGCGCCCGGGATGCTCAATGGCCAAACTAAAAGTTTTTATGAGTGTTCTTTGAGCTCAGGGAGGTTATCGTAACCAATCAAAATGATCCAAATGATAAAAAAATAGTCAATTAAAAATTTTGACCGGCTAAAATTTCCCATTTTTTTTCTGTCATTTCTCAATTTTTTCGCGTTGTAATGTGGTCCTAGATTTCTGTTCCCATTTACAGGTGAATAACGTCATTTACATCATTAATTTTTGCACGGTGCGTTGCCTATCTATAATGAATCTCGCTGAATAGGTCATCTTCAACTGGGACAGTTTCTTTAACTTAAATTCAAGAGAGGATATTTCAAAGAAATAGTTAACACCAAAAAGTCATCACCAGGCCTCGCAACTTGCGAGTCGCAAGCTAAAAATCAGCTACCCGACAAAACCGTCCTTAAAATCTGATATGTAAGGACCTAGGGTAATTGTTCACGCTAAAAATTTATAAGGGAAAAAATCTTTGATTAAATCGCTTGTCGAACAGTCTTTCATATTTTTTGCACTTTATTTACCCGCGCACGCAAAATCGTGTTTTTGAAAGTTTAACCCTTGTGAGCATATAAAAAAAGTTCCGCCAAGGCACTATAGCCACAATTGTGGCTCTTCTTTGAATGTTGTTCC
>SCLH01000005.1:426943-442066 GCA_004367855.1 Oikopleura vanhoeffeni
CGACATTTTATATTCTAGAATTTAAATTTTTAGTTCCAGAAAATATCGTGAGAAAAGCAAGGTATACCATATCACTTGAAACACGGTCACAGTTGTCTACACAAGTTACATTTCTATCGGTAACAATGCACAAGTATCTGGCCTATGTTAAAGTTTTGTTCGCTTTGATTGAAATCTTATAAATCATAAGTAATTTATAAATGAGCATGTTTAGTAAAAACTATTTATTGATAAGCTTTCGATTTATTATAATCATTTTCAAATCACGGAGAGAATAAAAATGATCCTTTCGCAGATTGGAGTAACAAGTTGGCAATAGTAATTTACCACTTCAATCTTCGCAGCCTACTATTTGCAAACTTTTACAGCAATTCTGAGAAAGATTTTTTTATTCTCTCACTCGAAAAAAACCGTGATTTGAAAATGATTATAATAAATCGAAAGCTTATCAATAAAAAGTTTTTACTAAACATGCTCATATATTATATCTCGAAAAACCAAGAATAATTTATAAATACGTCGAAATTTTAATGTAAAATCATGATTTTTGATAAAAATGTTTATTTTAGCAGCAGATTAGCAAGCAGATTATTACACTTTTTTTTCAATTAGTTTCAAGTACATATGGTTACGAAAAAAGTTAATATGATACAACTGTTGTCAATTTTTGATTGCTTAAATTCACTTTTATAATAATTAAATTTTTTCATGTGATTCTTGAAGTTTAAAATTTTACTACCGATAAAAAATATCTGTCCCTAGATACCAATACATTTTTATTTTAACTGTTATGCATGCACAAAACACTGTCCTAAAAAGCTTTTTTTGCCTTTTTCAATGATTTAAGGTATGCTTGAGCCACAATTGTGGTTCTGTGCTCACAAGGGTTAAAAGTGTTTTTCGGGTTGAATTATTCTGTTTTTGGATTAGGTAAGACGAAATAAAATGATTCTCATCTCTAAATTCACCCAGATATCTGGTCAATGAAATATTTCACGGTGGTCGACAGTTACCTGTCACACTCTAGGTGGCGCTGTTACAAGTGGTCAAAGTTTTATTTTCAAAATAAAGCAAAATGTTCATTATTTTTGCAATTCTAAGGAACTTTTTTGAGTGACGGAAAAACAATTTTTGACCACTTCAAACAGCGGCTCAGAAATTTTAAAATTCATAGGACCTTTGTATAGGATACTTATTTTTTGCTCGAAAACCTAGTCATCACGAACATAATAATTTTTCACACCATTATTGTCATATTTTAATATTTTAAATTTAGCGACGATAATTCTGCGATTTCAAATTTTTCAGATTTCTTAAGTGACTTTGAATTTTTCACAGTAAATTTACAATAATCACAAATTTTTATTTCATAAAATTTTAACAGAACATTTGACGCCATTCAAAAAGGCCATCAAAAACATAAAAATTAATTGCAGAGCATTTTTGACAGAAAAAGCGCATCAGAGTTAAAATTTACCCACTTGGAGTTAATATAAATATTCTAAGATAAACAACAAGTATCGAAATTTTGTGATTTTGAGAAATGTTTTTGGTCAGAATTCCATGGTTTTTATTAAATCGAGCGTATTTCTCATCTGATTTTCTATGTCATCCCAGCCCATTTCATCACTTTCTTTCTCCATGTCCACAAAATCATTCAAATCTTAAGAAATTCAGTTTAAAAGGAGTAACCGACGGAGGCTGTATCTCGAGATCCCTACATTGTAGAAATTATATTTTTATTGCATTCAAAATTTTGTCATCGGTTTGCTTCGGAATCAGTTAAAAGTTTTTGGATTTGACCAAAAAAAATTTCGGAAATTCAAATGTTTCCTGAGTATTTATGCTTTATTTTTTGAACGCTATTATCGTTGACCTTAATTTAACTTGAACCAGGTAGCCTGCAATGTAATTTTGAACTCCACTTATTTTTTTTAACCAGACCATAGTACCACGTCTCTATCGATGGCGAAAATTAGCTTTTTGTGTGAAGAGTTTTGATACCAGTGCTGGAAATTATTTTAATAAAACGCTGAAGATACCGAAATCGACAAATTTAACGTGTAAATTTCATCGACTTTCAGCAAATAGACCTCAAATCGAATTTCTGGGGCCAATGAACCCGAAAAACCCCATTATTAGTGGGCGTACGAAAAATAAAAAAAATTTGGATATTTCCTTTGCAAAATGATTTTATCGGTAAAAAGCCAAAAATCGACCTTTTGGACCGGTACTACTACCGGTACCGTCATACAAAAACTTATATTACTTTTTTGACAAATCAGACATTTATCTCCAACATACTGTAATTTTCACCATTGTACGAACTCTTCCTCATCAAATTACAGGTGTTTAAAAACAGTGAAACGGCGTCGGTTACTGCCTTAAGGAGGTTGCTACTGCATAAAGGGGTTCTTTTAAATTAATGCGAAATGCTTCAATTATTGAGTATTGCTGATTGCCTCGTTGATGCACGGGCGGAAGCTTTTAATTTGATCATTTCGGACTTTTATTATGTTACAGTTTTAAACCAGTATACCGCTTAAAAGGGATAGTGGTCGCGCAAACGACGTTTGAAAATCATTGATTTAATATTGTAACCGTAGCGCCTCCGAACAAGGTGAGGTGGATGATACGTTCGCATAGGGCTTTTTTTACTGATCTCCAGAGCTATGATTGAGAGAGAACAAGTAAAAAGTAGAATGCTATATTCCGAGTATATATACTGATAATTTTGATTTCAGTGGGAAAAATGTGAAACTTCGTTTTTTTTAATCGTTTTTCAAATTGTTAATTTTTTTGGCTTGGAATTTTCCAGTTGAATTCAAGCCAAATGATAGACAAAATTCCTACGAAAAATGCGGCTCCTAAGGAAGCCGCTCCTTGGAAAACTGGACATATTTTTCGGCCAAAAATTCTTCACAGTCATATTCGCCACAAAACCCTCTGATTAAATAAAAGCCTTAAACATGCTTCAAATTGATACAAAGTGATAATTGAGTTTACTATGGAACCAATCATCGAAATTTTTTTTCGAAATTTTTGCATTTTTTCAATTTTTTCTTTATATAAGCTCTAGTGCCTTAGCAGAATTTTTTTTCTGTGAGCACAGGGGTTAAGGGGGGATGCGACTCTGATTTATTAAAGGCACTAAACATGCTTCAAATTGATACAAAGTGATAATTGAGTGTACTACGGAACCAATCATCAAAAATGTTCGAAATTTTTGTATTTTTTCGATTTTTTATAAGTATTTTATAAAAAAATGAAATTAAAAAATAACGTTTGCTTAAATTTGACCACTCAAACTTCAAAATATCGTCTTGACGTAATCCAACTTTCTCATCAATGTCACACTGGCTTTATCTTGAGCCTAGTAGGCTCAGCAACCTTTCGAAAAAATCGAAGCACTTTTTTTCGGTAATTTTTCAAAAATGACCAAAAAAATCATATTTCGAGTTTTAGCTGTTAATTGCTAAAAAGCTCGTGATAATCTCTTACGTATGTTCTGAGAAATACCTGATAAAAATTAAGCAATTTTACAAATATATTATCGGAGGAGGTAGATTTCGAAGTCTGAAATTGTGAAAAATCGTCGGTCATTTGGCTTACTAGAATTGTTCAGGCAACTCGCCGGATCAAACAAAGCTCGTGATAAAAGATTGACATACTACTGTTACGTTATTTGTGAAAATTTGAGCCGAATTTGATATACCGTCTGGTAGGAGATAGATTTTGCAGTTTGGAAAGGTTATCTTATTACAATACTGTACCTATTGGTGTAATGGTCAAAAAAATGTGATGTACTTTTTCTCAACATTAAAGACAGATCTACAAATCAGCATTTTCGTTTTTTCTCATAAGCTCTTAGTTTCATTATATCTTGTATTCGGGAAGACTGGCGGATAATAGTTGGAAAGGCGGCAAGGGATTAAGAGGGGTTAGTGTTTTATGCTTCGTATGCGTTGTCGGTTCTCTTGCTTTTGTGTGTCATATGTTTGATAAAGTGGGTTATTTGTTCAGTCAAGCGAATCCGAGCCTCCTGCGGCTGTTGTTCCCATGTCTGTGGAGCACAAAGATAATAGCTCCATGCATGAAAGAACAACCTTTTTCAAGCTACGTTTTCATACGAATATATCTACTGGAAACAACAATGAAATTATTGCCCATTTGGTAATACGCGCCAAGGAAACCGTAATTTTATTAATTATCAATAATCAATTTAAATACTGATACACAAAATGTTCCGCAGCCTTTATCTTAAAAAGTGAATTCCTAAATTGATAACAATTAAAATAATTGAGGTCACATTTTAAAAACCGATTATCTTTTTTTAACAGTTATATTTTTTTTATTTAATGAATAAGAGCTTCTTCGGATTGAACAGTTAGAGTCAGAGATTGAAATCTTAGCTCATTTTGGTTATCGATTTCTTAACCCCACCTGCCTGAACATGTTTATATTACCCACCTGCAGTTTGTGTTTTAGAAACACACAGTATTCAAAGACTTGACAAGGAGATAATTATTGTTTCTATTAATTCAAACCGCAAGACGCGAGACCGCATATTGAATTTTCCGGTTTAGAACAAGAATAAACTATTGTTAGATAACGTTGCAAGAAAATTGAGTAATTTGGAATGGTAAATTTTAACCATGAAAATTGCGTAGGTGGAAAATTTGTTTACTTTAATAGTCATTTGATTCCATTCTTATCTTCCGGAACTTTTACCTTTGGTCTATTGTGATAGAGAGAATTTCATGTGTGGGCGGGACAATTCTGTACTTAATGAACTTCTCTTGCCGCGCGATGTGAAGTCTTTCTCCCAAATAGTCCAATTCAAAATTTTGACCACCAATACTACCCCCCAAGTATTGCTTTTGTTCCTTGGGAGTGATTTTAAAACATTTGATAGTAATGTCATGATCACAATTAATTTTCTGAAACAATTTAAAAAATTCAGTGGCGGAACATTCGGGGGTCTGTATTGTATATGTTTATTTTCGCAGCAGGCACCAAAATGATCACCTTTCCAAATATTTATTGGGATCGTTCAATGTGATGGTTTTTTATTAGCGAAAAGAAATGCGTTGTGGGATAGCGATTTGGGATTTGCATGTGGTGGTTGTGGGTCAAAATTGTTAAAACTTTTTCAAAATTAATAAAAATCCAAAAAAAATTAAATAATTTTTATTGTTAACTTGACATATTTTCTGATAAAACTCTCTCGAGTTAAGTTCCTTTAACCTATAGGTTTTTAGTTATACTGTCGATAATCATTTTCTTTTTTCGTGACAGAGAAATAGTAATTTAGTCATTTTGATAGCTCCGTTTTTCTGTCTCTCTCGGGAATCATCTTTCATCGAGCGACCTTCCATAACCCTCGGCGTGAGTTACAGCCAGAGTTTTGCGCAAAAGTTCGATAAGCGATATGGCCGATTAATTATCTAGGTTCACACGAAAAAAAGTTTTTGAAATTCAAGATTTGATTCCCTATTCTGTTATAAGACGAAATACAAAAATATGTTGCTAACGTTTTTTATTTATTTTTATTGTTATTTAAGTGGATATTATAGATTTCATGGAGATAGCTTGTTATTTATTGCCTTGATATTTAAACTCGCGCAGATTCCTTTTCAATGATCTTTTTTATAAAGAGAGTCTTTTTCAAGATGATCCCGAAATCCCTGGCTGTTGTCATTAATAATTTTTAAGCTTTGAGGAATGAGCTCAAATGGAGATAAAAATATAAATTTTATCATCAAAAACATAAGCTTGATAACTAGTTATTGCTTGCCAGAAAATTTTGAACGGCGGTCAGATTTAATCTTATCTTTGGTGATCTTGATGATCTCATTAAAAAGACCATTTAAAATGCGATATAAATCAGTCAATTGAAATCAGAAATTTGTATGAACAGTAGGGGTTGAATTTTTGCTTTAGGGTTGTGGTGGGTATAAGCTCAGCAGGATTGGTACATTTTTTCAGGAATTCTCACCATATTTGGTAAAAAATAAAATGTGGGAGAATTGTTATCTTTTATGTATTTTTTCTTTCTTTCAAAGGGGATCTTCATTCTTACAAAACGTATACATTTTCTAACATAAACTAAACTAGTTTTAAATAAATATTCCATTTTAAGCAGATACTTTCACTGTACAATGTATCCATTTTCAAGCTTAAGGGCCGACTAAAGATTTTTTTAAGACAATATCAATAAAACTTCATTTTATCTTTCCGGTGAAATACATCCGGCCACAGAAAGTATCCTAAAAAATCTGCTACATGTCGGAAATAATTTCTTCATTTTCTCAATTAAGGTTTTTTTCCATTCAAAAAATTCGGTTATAAGAATTGGCAAAAGATAGAGCACAAACCGAATTCTTATTTTTGATGGTACGTTTTTCTATGGGTATTCAAATTGACCTTTAATTGCGTTTGATAATAAAATCGAATTGCGTTGTACTATCAAAGAGTTTCTTGCATACGCCTCATAACACCAAAAACTCTAAGTTGGGAATTTTTCGTAGCCAAAAAATTTTTCAAAAACTAAGTGGCCGAATGGCCACTCCATCGAGTTTACCAGTCAAGTGTTTCAAATTTTATCAACAGGGTTCAGAGATGCAACATCGCCTTACGCTCGAAGGTACCTAGCGATTATTGACATACGGCATAATAGATTTATATAAGACTTTAATAGATACCAGACTTAGGAATTTAATATACCAGAACGATGTTAATATGTCGATTCTGCCTGATTTTTTGATGGAGAGTTCAAAAGCCAGTCGCAGATATAAAAAACTTTTGGAACTTGATTTGGGGAAAATTTTCAAATTTTTTTTAAAAAGGTTGCTTAGAAATGAAAAATAAAATTTTATGATTTTTCAAACAGCGGTCAGGAAAAAAAGTAGGAATCCGATGAAAAAAGATTAAGTTCAGGTGGGCTATTTTTTTTGGTTTTCTTACCCACAGATTTCCTTATCAAAAAAATTTTGCACAAAAAATGCATGGAAAATTTTTCTGAATGAAAGTTTGATTTTTTTTAGTAATGTTTTATTTATCTTCAATTTGATTGATTTCGAAATTTTTAATTTCAGGTTGATTATCTAGGCACGTTCTAAAAGGACATTATTTTTTTTTTCAGATTCTTACTGAAAACTAGATTAATCTGGGCGGTTTTCAAATTAAATATATTTAAATTTCAACTGTACAATTTTGTCTAGTTCGAGTATTTTCACAGTTTATTCTCTATGAACTGCGGTGTGACCAAAACTTTAATTTCAAATTTTAATTTCAATTTTTCTGTCACTGAAAAGTTACGCAATCACTAACCGACTTTTTGCGCCAACCTCGGTCTGTATCACGCCGGATTATAAGGGGCCGATGAATGGTTTCGAAATCGAGCAGAGGGATTAAATTTAACTATTCTTGTCAGAAAAAACATGATATATTTCAAAACTTGATGTTAAAATTACACTGCGTTTATCAGGAAATAAGTTAATAAATAAAATTGATTAATGTTTTTTTGTATTTTTTTAAATTTTGAAAAGTTTAACAATTTTAACTTTTAGAAAAATCAGATACCAAAATGAGCTCGATTTCAAGTCTTTATTGTAATAACTGGTTTTCTGAATGCGAGAGAGTCTCATTTCACTATTAATTTATTTTTATTTCATAAAATAAATGATAATATTTGCAACACTGTTCATTAACAAGACGATAATCGGTTTTAAAATGTGAACCTTTAATTATTTTTGTCTTATTATTCTATGACTGATATTCGTGGAATTTACGACCCTTGTGTAAATTAATGTTTATCTCAAAAAAATATAATGGCGGAACATTTTTGTGATCGGTCCATTAAACATTTGATTCGTGTAGATTAAAATTACGTTAATTACGCGTATTACCATGGGCATATTTCATATTTGTTACGTAATAGTATTTTTGAAAACTGTGTCTGAAAAGGTTGGTTCTGATTCATCAAGCTATTTTTCTTTTGTGCTCCAAAGCGCCTGCTAAGGAGGCGCTCGATTCGCTTTGACTGAACAAATTCCATTTTATCACGTGACAAATAGAGTTACTCGAAGGCATAAAACACTAACCCCCTATCCCTTTCTTTAATCTCTTTTTCGCCCTATACGTATTTTTCTTATTAGTCCGCCCAGTCTTCCCGCCCAATACAGAGTTTTCATCGGAATGTAGAATTTCAGTAGGTCGCATCCCCCTTGAAGGTGTGTTTACAAGCTGAATTAAATGATAAGTGCATACAGCTCGAAAATAATTTTCATCGGGTCGTGTTTTCCTGATCTCTCTACGTATGTGCATGCAAATCCTTTTTTTCCTTTTCAGCAACGGGTTTCTTTTCTCTAAAGATTAAATAAGCTGCAATTAATTCGTGAAGATTACCTATGTGAGTGTTTGATATTTTCTGTTCATTGTTTTGTCTTTTCCGGCGATATGTATTATGGTTCTCGAGACACGTTGGAAGTTGGGATACGCAGTTAGTTCGGATCGTGGTTTCAATCTCTTGGGAAAAACTGCCAACTCTTTCATGCTATCTTTGAATAATTGTAAGTTCGTGCCGTTTTTTGTTTCTGGCAATCTGGTTTTTTGGTCTGTGTGGTTTCACTGGTAGAGGTCTTTCGTGGGTCTCGGCACATAATGGTTAACCGAGTTTGTGTTATAGGTTTAGTTCTTTTGGCTCTCAGTTATTCGAGGAAAATGTCGTGTGATCTCTTTATTCGTATTAGGTAGGTGTTTACGATGTTCTGGGGTCTTTACATGTTATTTGAGTGGAAATGGGTTCTTCGTGACTAGTATTTTTTTGGAGCTGTATGAAGAACAGACGAACCGGTGACTCTTGGTTCATCCAAATTTTTTTGATTTATATATTTCCTTTTTCCCGATTCTGACTGCTCCTCTGATCCTTGACCTATTATGTGATGTTGTTAAGTTAACCACTCTTATCCGAACTCAATTGATTGTTATTCTAACTCGTCCAAGTTGTTTTTGCGGCTGGGTAATGTGTGATGCAAGAGTTTTGCTTAGCGTTTATGTTATTCCTGCATTAAGTTTATTTGAAGGTCTGTCGTTTGTCCTGCTGAGTCTTTCTTCTACGTCAAATTAGCTTACGTTGTTTTAAGTGGTACTTTTTTTGCCGTTTATGTCTGGTGCTGAGACACCACAAATTATTATCAATTATTTGTGTGTTTCTTCGTCTGGAGAACAGGTTGTGTTTAAAGCAGATCTTAAAATAAGAATAGCAGTGATTATTTCGTGGATCCCACGAAAATGCCCTTGTAGTTAATTTACGATTTGTGAAATATTCCGTTTTTTTTTCCTTTTTTAGACGAAACACCTGTACCACTGAAAATTATTCTATAGTTTATTTTTAGAAGATGTTAGTCTCATTACAATTTCTCGATTACTCCTTTTTTCGATGGTGGATATTTTAAAATTAAGTGGTTGTGGCATTTATTCAATCATGATATTTTAGTCAAAGTTGTGTTTAGCTGTGATATAAGGGTAGTCTCAGAAGGTTATTTATTATGAAGTGTAACACCAATTTTTTAATTTTTTTGATTGCTAATGTCGGTTTATTAATTTATTTACTTTTTAGTCTAGTATAATATATATTTTTTGACAATCTCATATTAATTTCCTTATATGGTTTTGTAGAGAACGCTGTTCAGGGTTTGTCTCCATGAGTGGCGATTCTATTTTTGGCATGGGCTGATTTACACCAGGCTAGAGTGTAATCACACCTATTTGAAATATCGAGCCCCAGTACTTAGGTAGTGATTTCTTTTGTGGAGTTGGTGTATTGGTACATTATGTGCTCATAGTTAATGCATTGTAGAATTTAATGAATTGTGCCTATAGAAAAATTGAAAACTCATATAATTGTTAATCCTGGGTTCGAACCTGATTGTTGGGTGTTGCGCTCAGAACTGTTATGTCCTGATGCCCGATTTTTTTGATCATCATAGAGTAAGAGGGGAAGTATCCCTTACATGGTGGACTATGAGTGA
The DNA here is from genome assembly GCA_004367855.1 of Oikopleura vanhoeffeni. Classification (NCBI taxonomy): domain Eukaryota; kingdom Metazoa; phylum Chordata; class Appendicularia; order Copelata; family Oikopleuridae; genus Oikopleura; species Oikopleura vanhoeffeni. Next base: position 436,978 of record SCLH01000005.1, read on the forward strand.
GCGTATTGTGTGTTTCTCCTTGGAGTTTGCGTGTTTTTACCCTGTGTTTCTTCAGGCCGGGAGTTTGCTCTTACAGCATTGTATAATCGGCCACGTACATGGTTTGTGCATCTTTCATCTCTCTAATAGTGTGGGTGAGGTTTGTAGGGTGTGCTGGGTTCAAGAAGCTCGATTCCTTGGTTCCTCTGCTTGTGATGTTACTATCCCAATGTGGGTGTTGAAAGCCGCGTTAAAGTTCTGGGCTGAATGGCATCCGTATCTTTTCTGGTCCATCCGAGTCAATGTCACTCTATCTCCGCTTTTGAGGCGACCTCCCGTTGTTGTCGGTGGCTTTAAATGGCTTCTGAGTTGCCTAATTCTTATGTGATACGTAAAAATTTAATGATTAAGTTTATTGATTTTTTATGTTCTTTATTCTTTTCTCCCTGATTAGCTAAGCTTTGGTACCGTCCCCACTCTTTCCTTAAATCTAAAAAGAATAGTTCTCAGTCGGCAAATGTTATTTTTTTTGTTGTGCTGGTCCTTTTGAGAAAAGATGATAGTTGTATATGCAAAAAGTATATCCTCACTACATCTATGGTGGTGAGCGCATGTGTTCGTTTTTCAGTGAGAGTTCATGCAGATGTTTTAATATTGAATACCCGGGTTATTTTGGAAAGAAGAGAGAGTATCTTAGCGTGTGTCCGGGTCGGAGTAAATTTTTTTCTGTTTATCTGTTCATTTTGTAATTTGTAATGCATAGTGTTTGTCGTTCTTTGTGTATGTTAATTTTTTCGTGTACGTGAATAAATGCTCTTATTGTTGATATTTTCTTTATTTTCTGAAAAACTTCTTATCCGCCGTGTTACAAGTTCTATATGTGTCTCTCCATTCTTGAATTGTCTTTAACTATTTCGACGTCGTCTTGGAGATTGAACAGCTTAACGTTGCATATCGGTGTGTGGGGAGTAAAGGTATTTTCAGATATGCTTTTTGTGGGACGCAAGAACATATAGCTTTTGAATTCTTTAAATTCTGTTGAATTTGGAAAAGGTCAGAATGTGGTATTTTGCTCATTTTCCTCGATATGTTCCTGAGATTCTTGTTCTATATCTAGATATTGATTATGATAGAGTATAATATTACTTAACAGGGTACTGTCTCGTTCGCCATCTTGTTTAGAGAGGGTTTTTTCGAATGAAAAAAAGAGTGTAGAATGTTTAGTTGGTTTCAGTAAGGTTAAAAATTATAAGTGTTATAAACATTCAAGATAGAAAAATGTTTTCTTTCGGCTACCCCATTTTTTTTTCAGAGGTTTATTTAAAAGGCAAGTACTTCCCGCTCTCTTTTAAAGTTGTCCTATAATGTGCCCCTGTTGTGTTTTAAGTTTTGTACGTTGAGTATTGCCAAGTAAATTTGATAGGTTCGCGTTAATGACTGTGTGATAGGGGTGAATACAGCCGATAGTAAGGTTGTGGGTCTAATACGTGGAGCCCGCTCTCAAATGTCTATGTGAAACCTAGGAGTCTATAATACTGCTTGTACTACTCTTGGTTCCGATTTTTCTCCATTTTTAAGATCGGAAACGTGTTCTCGTCTAAATGTTCCCCGAGTTATGGTCTGTCGTATAATCATAAGCAGTTAAAGCCGTTGCGACCTCCGTATTCGCTCTACGCTGAGCACGCTGCCCCATCAGGCTTCTGACCTATTGAAAAATCTGGACCGTTCCATTAGCAGATGATCAGCATGATCTATCAGAATAGTTGTCCCGTTAGTTTTATTTTTCAGGTGTATTAAAGATTTTTAGCTGAAGGATTTGTTTTCTTATTTTTTTGAAAAAATAAAGAGTATTTGTGTTATCGTTTCTAGTTGTTGTATTCCTCTGAATTTTGTTATGTAATCATCTTTTAATCCTTTGCAACGATTTCAAATGGTCGAAAGGTTTTATTTTGTTTTAAGGCTGTGATGATTTTTTTCCATAATGAGTAATTCCTATTTCGTCGATAGCAAAGGTTTCTTATTCGGTATAGTAAATTTTCTAGCTTTTTCTAAATAACTTTAATTGTTTATTGCTGTTTTTTTCGGGTGCGTAATCGTCTTCAATTTTGTACAAGTCCTTGGTGATCAATTTGAGTCTTTTGAAAGGAATTTTTCCTCGTCACGCTATATGAGAGTGTTCAGCTTGGTTTTCGAGTGATACGTTTGGTCTCCTGTTAACTAATAGCTCGGGTGTAGTCTAGCTTTAGCATGGTAGATCGTGTTTTTGGTTTTTTCTAAGGCCGCACGACTAGAGTTCTTTTTGAAAGTCGCGCACGACCTATAGTTTTTGTAAGTCACACGTCTTTTTTATACCGGTTGTTTGGTACGTCCGAACGTATTTATTTATTGAAAAGCTAATCTGAGTTTTCTTGTATTCGTTTTGATACGTCGGGATTGGCTATTGCTTGTGTGATAGCGCTCTGACTATCAAGTGTGTCTTGATAATTCTGGGTGCGTTGGGTGGTGGGATGCCCTCACNATGAATAAAGTTTGATTTTTACGTAATTTTATTTATTTCATTTGATTGATTTGGAAATTTTAATTTAAGGTTGATTTCTAGCATTTTAAAAGAATTATTTTTTTCAGATCTTACTAAAACTAGATAATCTGGCGTTTTCAAATTAAATAATATAAATTACAACTTACAATTTTGTAAGTTCGATATTTTCACAGTTTATTTCTCTCATAACTGGTGTGGATCAAATTTTAATTTCAATTTTTTTTCTGTCAACTGAAAATTACGAATCAGCTAAAACGACGACTTTTGCGCCAAACCTCGGTCTGTATCACGCCGGGATATAAGGCGCCGATGAAATGATTTCGAAGATCGGAGCAGATGATTAAATTTAACTATTCTTGTCAGAAAAAATGATTTATATTCAAAACTGATGAAAATTAACTGCGTTTTAATCAGGGAAATAAGTTATTAAATAAATATTAATTTTTTTTTGTATTTTTTTAATTTGAAAAGTTAAACAATTTAACTTAAGAATCAGATAACCAAAATGAGCTCAGGATTTCCAATCTCTGATTGTAAACTGTTCAATCCGAGAAGTCTCATTCACATAAATTTTTCATAAATAAAAATAATATTCAAACTGTAAAAAGGATAATCGGTTTTTTAAAATGTGACCTCAATTATTTTATTATTTAATATTTATGAATTTCACTTTTAAATAAGGCTGGAACATTTGTGACGTATTTAAAATTGATTAGTTGATAATTAAAATACGGTTAATACGCGTATTACCAATGGGCAAAAAATTTCATTTTGTTACGGTAATAGTATTTTGAAAACTGGCTGAAAAGGTTGTTCTTTCATCAAGCTATTTCTTTGTGCTCCAAGCGCCCGCAGGAGGCTCGATTCGCTTGACTGGAACCAAAATTCCTTTTAATCACGTGACACAAAAGTAAGAACCGAAGCATAAAACACTAACCCTCTTATCTTGCCGCCTTTCGAACTATTATCCGCCAGTCTTCCGAAAAAGATTCATCGAGAAAATGTCACAATCAGAGTCGCATACCCCCTTAAAGGGCTTTTAAAATGAATTAAATATAAGTGAGTCGAATTTTGTCGGGCGTGCCTGACTTTACGTAAGTGAGCAAACCTTTTTCCAGCAACGGTTTTCTAAAATTAATAAGCTGCAATAATTCTGAAATTACCTAGAGTTTGATTTTCTTTCATTTGTTTTGTCTTTTCGGGAATGATTGGGGGAACGGGAAGTGGGAACGAATCGGTGGGAATCGGAAACTGAACTTCTGCTTCTTTGATTGGTTCTGGAGTTCTAACTAGTTCTGAAGTTTTACGTGGTTCTGGTTCATAATGTTTACCAGTATTTGAAGGTTCTTTGGCAGTTTCAAAATATGCCGGTTCTTTTAAATACATTTCTGGTCTTTAAGAAGGGTGGTCTCGGACTAATTTGGAGTTTGAAAAACAGCACGGACGTCACCAATTTTTTTTAATTTTCCATTTGAGCCCGATCCTGACTTTATGTGATTTAAACCAATCAAAATCGCAGTTTTTCGGCTGAGTTTTCAGAGTAGTTTTATTATCCTGCATGTATTTTGATATACTTTCTTACTCAAATTAGCTTATTTTAGCATTGAAAGCTTGAAAACACACAAAAAATTAGTAAAATTGTGAAAATTAAAAAAAACGGATCCGTGCATTGTGTGAAATCGAGAAAACCGTTTTTTCCGCGAAAAACTGAAATTTAATATTTAAAGAATTAGTCTCATACAAGTGAGTGATAATTCAGGTGGCATTTTTAACTATTGAAGCACAGTTTGTAACTTAAAAAGAACCAAAGTTTAAGAGTAAAATAAATTTTGAGGGGATTATTATTACTTTTATATAATAAGTGAATCTAAAAATTTAATTTTTAAAACGTTTCAGGTTTATTCCATCGTCAGAACTGCGAAAAAATAGATTTTACAAATACACAGAAAATATTTTGTGTCATAGCAATTAAGCGAAAATATTGCAAAATAAAACTAATGAATCGGGCCTCAGGTGCGCATAATTAATGCCCGATTTTCATCATCTAGATTAAGGGAGTACCCGTCATGGGAAAACAGGATTTTGTGTTTTTTGAGGGCGAATATCTCAGAGACTACACATTGTTAAACCCAATAGTTTGATACAATGTGAGTAGTAATAGAGGTAGCTGTTCAGGAAGCTCATCCGGTTCCGGTGGAGTACTTCCGGTGCCGGAAGTTCTGCTGGGGCAAGTACTTCCGGTGCTCACACCAGCACCACACCGGGGGCGCTGGTGTTGGTGCTAATGGTGCTGGTGCAATTTTTGGAGTAAAATTTATTAAAGGTTATTTTGGTCTTATCTTTTTGAAGCAAAGATTTTGGAGTAAATTTCCAAATAAAAATTGGGCAAAATTTTTTGGAGAAAAAATTAGGAGCAAAAAAAATAATCAACTATTTGGAGCAAGTTATTTGAAGCAGTGTTTTAAATAACGTTTTTTCGAAGAAAAACTTCGGAGTAATTTTTTTATTCAAATAATTGGAGCAAGTCTTTTTGAGTTAATTTTTCGTAGAAAAATTCTAAAGTTAATATAT
>SCLH01000005.1:448377-460544 GCA_004367855.1 Oikopleura vanhoeffeni
GGTCTTTCCTCTGGCACCCTATCTTTAATATTCATCGATTTGGGATCGTTAAAAAATATATTTGCTGATGATAAAGGTATATTTTCGGTGGAATCTTTTTGACCATAAGACGAATTCTGCCTTGAGCTTATGCTTGAACTAGGTGACTTATCGGATACTGATTTTGGATAATCGCCACTTGACGGCCGAGGAGTTTTGGGAGGAAGAGGCGGCGGAGGCAGTAACTCGCCTAAATCATCTTCATCAATACTAATTTGGGGATCCTAAAATAACTTTTAATAAATTTTCTTCAAGCCCAAAAAAAATTATTTCGCAACCCAAAAATGTTTAACTTTAAATATGGTCATCAGAAATAAGTGAAATTTAAAATAATAACCATATTTTTCAGTGTGAAACTTATTATGAAAACGACTCATCTCAATAATTTTTTAGATAGCTCAAACTGACCAAAACTATCTAGAGATGCATAAAATGAAAAAAATGGTGCAAATTAGACCATTGTTTCTTTTTTTTGAACAAAAACTGATAATAAAACATATTCAGTAATCTCCGGAAAAAATGGTCCGATTTGAACTCAGCTTGAGCTATTTTAGAATGTAATCGAATAAGTCGTCATCAAACGCCTAATTTTTCGATATTTTTGGCTAAAAATCTAGCAAAAAACGACCAGGAGGCTCCGTAATCGGTAACTCGAACTGTCAATTTTTCTCCAAAGAAGGGTTTTTCAAGTAAGGTGCGCAGCGGGAACCCTACAGACTAAACTAAAACTGTTGACAAAAATGTATTTGTTATCGGGTGGTCATCGCCACCGAAAAAAACTATTCCAAGTGAATTTAAAAAGCAATCAAAATTTTGGTCATTTAAAAAGCCGTGGGCGGAACACTTTGTAACCTGAAAATCTCCAAGAACCCCTCTTCATTACTTAATTTTATTTTTATGCAAAATTAACAAAACTTTCATATGCGCATAGTGAGAACCATGCGCAAGACCGCGAAGAAAATCCAAATGCCGATTTCTCATTTTAACCGTCATTTTCCCTGGCCAAAATGCCAAAAAGAAATAAAGAAAATATTTCATTTTATTTCTTCGTAGTTTTTGTTTCAAATATTTATTTCCGTTTTGTTCTCATCATCTAATGATTCATCTTAATTTGAAACTTAAAAATTTGACCGCTGCGCTCCCTACTGATAAGACATCAAAAAATCACATTCGCAAAAATTGTCCTCTTAAACTAACCTCTATTTTTGGTAGGTTCAGCAAGTGTTTTTTCTTCAAAGTGATCTGCGGTTTCTGAAAACTTTTTTCTATTCGATTAGGTGTCGATTGATTTAGCGGAATTTTAATCGCCTCCGTTGCTGAAATATCGGTGTCAGATAATTTGGTCGGACTTTTTCGAAGAGGATTTGAGATTTTAAGATCAAGGACACTGTAAGGGTTATCACCATCAGATAACTTTGAACTTGATGACGATGATGACGAATCTGGAGGATAAGTTGAAATTTTAAGATTTGAACTTTTATTTTTTAAGCTGGAGCCCGAACTTTGAATTGAGACATCCTCACTTTCTTTTTCAACCTAAAATGTTTTTGTTTTATATCTCTTTAACACCTTTTGATTAATCTGAGAGATGTCGGTTGAGGGAGCCAATCCTAACACTCCTAAGACCTCTCCTAGCCACTCATGAGNCAGTTCTCAAAAAAGATCCCCGGGAAATCGTATGACCACTATACATATCGATTTGAACAAATGGATTTGAATTTCCCACCCTATATAGAAGGCGGGTCTCAAACGGTTTTTGCATGTCCACATGGACCCGTAAGAGACTTTATGTCTTGAAATGGACATATTATTTTGTTGTTTAAAAAATTTTTTTATTTGGAAATAATTTTTGTGTTTTATGTAAAAAATTTTTCTAATGTTCATTAATTATTAGTTTTCAGGCAAGAACCAGGATTACTTAAGCAGTAGAATACGCAAGAAAACTATTTTAAACAGAAGCCAGAACGGTGAACATAAGTTCCAGAAAGAAAGAACTTATTTTTTTAAATAATATTTAACCTTATTACTTATTTAAAAATGCATATTTTATTTTATACTAAAACCCCATCGAAAATTTTAGTTTCTTGTTTTAATATTGCCATTGTCATGAGCGCCGACTCGAGAATGTTGGTCACGTGAAGATTTATTTGGGTTATGTTGTGATTCGTTCTTTCTAAAAGTCTGATTGTACACTTGTCCAGTTGGCTGACCTCTGTTTTATTGTATTTTCATCACGTTTTTCATCCTGGCTCTTCTTTTTCGTTTCCAATAAATACCTTGTTGCAAAACCACTCAGCTTGATCCTAGCACCCAACAACTCCTACAGCATTAAACGCACCTTATTGAAACAAAAAATATATAATCCCTTAAAATATTACCTGTTGTTTTTTTTTAATTTCTAAAAACATCAGTTCGATTTTAAGGGATTTTTAAGGAACTATTTCCGGGAATTCTTAATTTTTCGCGGGAAAAACTTTGAACTTTTCTAGAACAAGTATTTTTAGGACTTTTAAAACCCGATCCTTCCGATTCCAAGGGCGTGTCTGAGAAATTTCAGACAATTAATTTCATGCGATCTGATCATTATAATAAAATCCCACATAATTTATATTTTTCAGTCAATCACAGCTTATGCCAGCCGGAGAAGTTCAGTGTCAATCATGAACGCGTTATCTCCCAAATAACAATGATAGTTTATCAGGTACGAGTATTTTTAATACTGTATAAGGGGTAATTTTTGAACAAAAATAATGACTTTTGTGAAAATCTATTTACNGGCAATTTTTACTCAAGGGGCAATTTTAGTTTTAATTGTTTTTTCATTAATAATTTTTAGAAAAAAGGTTTTGAAAATTAAATAAATTTAGACAGCTTATATTGAGCTCAAAAAACATTTTATCTGCTATTTAAGGTACTGCAGTAGAAGTGTATTGCGGTTACAAGTAGTTCAAGGTTTATTTATGAACGCCAAGTGACCGTGAACCTTATTTGTTTGAAAGAACATTAAAAATTATTTTTATTCAATAAAACCTTTTTTTTAATCTTAAATTATTCTTATTAAAGAACGGAAAAAACACTTTTTATCAGTCTTTGAACACTGCGTGTGTCCTTAAAGTTACATTTTCTACATTTTAATAACATAGACTATGTTACATAGTATACAAGGTAATTGGAAATTTCGGCTATATTGACACTTTCGGCGATATGAGGACGAAAATAAAGTTTTTTCTTCGAAAAATAAAAATGACTAGTTTGGGCACTGGAAGGATTTTAACTACTACTGTAGTAAAAATCGTGAAATTGCCCAGGTTTTTTCGGAGATATTGGGACGGCGGTTTCTTTTCCCCAACCGAAGTCCATTTTAAAAATGCTTACTATCTCTATAGCGTGTGTTCGAATCCCACCTATGTTGTCTTGGTGATTAATTGAGTGATTACACACCAATCAACTTAGGCGGTCCTAATATCAAGCACCCTTGCCCATAATCATACTCAAGACAATCACTAAGACATCATTAGTTGGATTCGAACACGCGCTATAGAGATAGTAAGCATTAAGATGGACTTTGGTAGGGAAAAGGATATGGGTCCTCGTCTGTTCATAACCAATTTCACAAAATAGGTTAGAATAAGCTTTTTCTTTCTTTAGAACTTGTTTTTTTAGGAATATCACACTATCAGTTTTTAGAACATCTCTGAGAAGTCTTCTGGATAATAATTAATATCAATTAACCTCTCCAAGCTTTTTGTAAACTGAGTAGTAATTGATAGTGTGTGTGTCGGTTACACAATTTTGATGATGTTTAGTCTGTTAGCCAAATTATACCGTGGCAAGCAAACAGACAAAGCACGTCTAGTTTTGAATCGACATTAAATGTTTTGCTTTTCAGGAAAATGGAGAATAAATTAAGAGCAAATAACGTTAGTCTGTAGCTTGCAAGACTCATCCATTCTGTTAAACCCTTATAGGCATGAAGCCGTTAAACCCCTCACACATGGATTCATTTTGAAAAACACCTGTCGATTAGAGACTAGAAATCGCAGATTACTTTTGAGAAATAATTGTCTTTTTTGAGATTTCTTGAATAAGATTTGAATTAATTCCGAAAAATAAGGCACCAAAAACTCACATTTATAAACAAATTTTCTCTAGAACAACAAATTTCAATGTCTTTAAAATTTTATTTATTCTAATTAGTACATATCACGTGTATTCAGGTATTTTTATAAATTTTATATAATTTACTGTATGTACACTCTGTTTTAAGTTTCTGATTATGGCTAAATTAGGGCGTCACCGGTCGAGGCCAAAATAGAGACTAAAAGGTATCTGGAAAATCCGAGGAAACCATTCCTCTTCATTTTTTCCAAAGAATTCGAAAAAAATAATTTTGAAAATTTTCGAATCAATTTTTTTTTTCAAATTTAAAACAAATTAAAACACAAAAAATTTAACTGTCATTTACGAAGATACCTGCTTCAGCATAAAAGTATGTTAATTGGTCGCCTTTAAAGTTAATTTTTCAATAGACGAACTAGGCTGTCACCTGTCAGATTTGGGCCGAGACAAAGTTCAAAAGGTGGATTTTTTAGTACTCTCATTGTGTTCCTTAGTGAATTTTGAAATCCTTAAGAAATGGGCTTATGGCAAATCGAAATTTTAACTCCCTGGTGTCTAAAATGGCCAAAATAAATTCCGGTCATGAGAAAACCGACTGTAAAACCGGAAGTTGACGGCAAAAAAATCTGTCCATTTGTTTTATGGAAGATAAGGCCTCAGAGAAACTCTAAAAAATCTCGAAAAATTTTCAAAATTTTTTTTGTTAATTTTTTCAGAAAAAATTATCAGAAATGGCTACTTCGGATTTTTTAACCGCTCTTTGTTTCGATTTTGGCCTCGACAGGTGACAGCCAAAGACGAACAAATAGAACGCATAGAAAACAATAAAAACAAATTTAATTTTTTATTAATAATAATCTTTCTCATTTAACTAACCGTACAATTTCTAAGCTTATTTATAAAGCTGACTCTTATGTTAAAAATTTAGAAAAACAAAAAGATTTTAAACGGTCTTGAAAATAAACTGAATTAAAAAAAATCTAAAAATCCAAAATTTGAAGAAATAAATATTTTTAATTACTAGTGTAGTAATCCCAAAAAATATTGAAGACACTTTGAAGTTTTGCATAGATAGGCCGTTAGGTGGGCAACCAAATAAATTCCGAATTTTATGTGAATTTGAAAAATTATCAAAGCATTGGGTAGATTATGCGAAAACGCAAAAAATTGGTCAGTTTCAAATTTTTGAAACAAAAGGTAAATTAATAACGGCATTTACTGAACTTACTAAATGTTATGGTAATGGTTCAGAACAGAAAGTAATGAAAAAATTTCTTGCAGAAAATACGGAAATTTTGATCGTTAAAATGAATAAATCAAAAAAATTATCGATTTTTGATAAAAATGAATATATTGAAAAACTTGGAAACGAGTTTGATAATAAAAGTTATGTGAAATTGAAAGAAAATCCATCAAATGGCGATTTAAAGTGATCTAAACATTAATTAATGGAATGAAACCTTTCATAAGTTAAAGTACTTATTATAAATTAACCCCAAATCAAAGCTTGAAAAAGGGATATGGTTTGTTAAAAAAAACACAAAACTGGCAATCCTTTTCGAATAATACTCAGTATCTTGAACTCTAAATATATGCAGTGGAGCAAAAAATTATTTAGTGAAAATTTTGAATAAATTCAAACCTGAATGTAAATATTCAATAGACTCGAGCAAGAAATTTAAAAAATGGTTTTTGAAAGAAAAGTCAAATTTAACTCAATATGGGCCTATATNATTAGCTGTGAGCCAACTTTTTGATCAGTGACATCTCAGCTTCAATTTGGTGGTACCTTTGTTTCGATCACACGAACTTTTTTTTCGAACTTTTCATTTCCGGTTCACTTTCATTCAATTTTTTAGAATTCTAAAATTTTATTCAAAAATTCCTTCTCATCACTTTAACCGCATTATATTTATCTACCTTAGTCAANAGCATTATTCTACTTTTGCAATCATTAAAATACAATTTTATTCGAGAGAAATATCAGAAAATATGACACGTGACCCCACCCTTTATAATTTTAGATTTTTTAAACTTTAAAACTATATGGATTACCGACCCTCAGAGTACAGATCCTTAATATTTGAATGATACAAACAACGCAAAATATTAGCATCCAATCAAAACCCTGAATTGCGAAATAGGCCGATTTCATTGGTCAGATTAAACCAATCAAATGCTCAGAATCAAATGAGTTATCCATATACTCTGAGGGTCGGTAATCCATATCTTTAATTAAAGTTTTGAATATTTTTAATCAATTAGCGAGATAATGTGAATGAAAACAAAGATATTGAGCGATTAGAAATTGATTGAGCAGATCCATATCCGCAGCCGAGTTATAGTAGACTGCCGGCGTATTCAAGTTTAAGTTCAATTATTTAATTTTTGACTTGGTGAAAAATCTTTTCTAATTTCTCTCAAATACTTACCTTGTTTTTTTTATCTCACATTTGCCTTTCATATACCCATTGCAATCAAGCCCGCCATGAACTAAAAGCGGCAGCAAAAAGCCAAGTAAAATCATGATGAATTCAGATTTAAAATTTTGAATATGTTTTCTTCCTTATATCGGGATGTTGATTTTAGCACGGCTCAGAAAATGAATAAAGTACACAAAACAAAACATATTTTAGTGAGAATTCAGTTCATTTTCGAGTTAAAAACCAGAATATTTTAATTTTGAGGAGATTTTATACAGCTTAGTACGAGAAAACGAGTATAACAACTAATAACTTATAAATTTTTATTTATATTTTAAAGAAAAAAATTTGATAATGAATTAAAAAAATAAAATTCGGAAACGTTGGGTATAACAATGAGAACATTTTTATATTTAAAAAAGATTCTCCTAAAACAACATGAGCGCTATTATTTTTATTAACTAAACAGATATTATATACATATTTACATTCATTTTTACAAATTCATGTCATTTTTCATCATCTTCCGGATAAAATTTCATTGAAACCTTCCTCCAAAGTATAAAAATCAGGCCTTGAATAGTTTTTTTATGACCAAGTTTTTTCAGAGATTTTTTTTATAAAATTTAAGCACAAAATACAAACTAAATAACAAGACAAATTGACTAAGGCAGGATTGTAAAAGAGATGGCTTTTGCGTGGGTTCCCAATGGGAACTTCCCATCCCTTTTTAACCCTTGTGAGCACAGAGCCACAATTGTGTGTAGGTTCAAGCAAACAATAGAGGAAAATGGGGATGGGTATAGAAAATCCGTTCGAAGATGCATCCCTTTACAAGCCTGGACTAAGGTTAGAACGGCAAAACCATTTTTTTCGATAAACTTATTTTAATTATGTTCAAATTGAAGCGATTGAGAAAATATTACGTTCAGTAGCAATTTAAAAAACGGTTTATTATTTTAAAGCAGTAGATGACATTTTTTCGAACAATTTTGTACTGAACACAATATTTTTTCAAGGACTACAATTGGAACATAATTGAAAAAGAGCTCAAATTTTCACAGATCACGTAACGGTAGTATGTCAATCTTTTCTCACGTGCTTTTTTTTGATCCGGCGACGAAACAATTCTAGAACGCCGAATAACCAACGATTTTTCACAATTTCAGACTTCAAATCTATCTCTCCTAGGATATATTTGCAAAATGGCTCAAATTTTTATCAAGTATAATTAAGAACAATTGTAAGAGACTCTCACGGGCTTTTTTGCAATTTCCAGCTAAAACTCGAAATATGATTTTTTTTGGTCATTTTCCAGAAAATTTCCGAAAAAGTGCTTCGATTTTTTCGAAAGTAGGCTCAAAAGAAAGCCAGTGAAACACTGATGAGAAAATTTCCGAAAAAAATGACTCATCTGATTTAGTTTCTAGATAGCTCAAACTGAGCACAAATATCTAGTTAATAATAAAATCAAAATAAATTGGTTAGAATCAAATTATTTTCCTATTTTTTTGTCTGAGATAATTGAAATTATTTAATTATAATTAAATAATTTCAGTTATCTCAAGAAAAAATATGAAATAATTCATTAGGACCAATTTATTTAATTTTTCTAGATATTTTCTGTATATGATGGTCATTTTCAAATGCCGAATGAATTCCGATTCCAAATTAATTTTTTGGCGGATAATTTTTTGGCGGATTAACGTGCCCTCCAATTTAAATGCCACCAAAAGATTCCTTGGGTACGGTTTTTCTGGAACCGATATTAGCAACTATGGTTTGATTTTGAACACAGCGGATTCTGAAAAAAATTAAACTTTTTCATCAAAATTATTTTTTGATCTCTAGCACCGTTTCTGTTTCAAAATCAGACCATAGTTGCTAATATCGTTTACAAAAAACCGTACTCAGGGAATCTTTAAGTGGCATTCAAATTGTCTCATTCTCATTTTCATATTCAAAATTTTCGATTTCGCGCACTTTTTGGTCGATTTACAGCCAAATTTGAAAAATCCTAACAACATTTTGCTCACTACCCTTTGGGCTTGTTACATTCCGAAAATGACGTTGTTTTGAAATAAAGCGAAAAAGAAATAGCAATTTCAAAAAACAAACAATTGCTCGCGGTTGACTCAATTTACCGGTTGGTCAAACATGCTATGAAACAAGTTAGAAGTAAAATGTGTTCCAGAGATTACGAACTACTATTTCTGAGATTTTTATAAGATTGTTATAAAGGAATAAAAAGTTATGAGCTTTCGAAAAAGCCTTTTCAGCATAGACAACCCCCTTAAAGTAGACGGTGTTTTAAAATTATCGATCAGTAAATTTTTATTTTCTGATCCAAGTTTGCAACAAAGTTTTGGCCTGTGTCCTAATTAATTATGTTAAAATACATCACTTTAACTTTGATTTTTTTTTGATTTATTTTTGATTGGTTTAAGAGGTTTATAAAAGTTAAACCAAGCTCTAACTGGGTTTGACCGACTTGGGACGTATTGAGCGTCCTGCGTCATTATATAAAAGTGCGTGAAATGATATTTTTAAAAATTTGAAAATTTTTGAATGATTTTTGAATTGCCGGAATCGTTTTGATTAACGTTTTCAATTTTCAAAAATTGAGTCGGCCCAAGATCTCGTCAGGTGTAAATCTACTTTAAATATTTGTCAAATAAAAACTATTTGCCTTTGAGAACCTAGTATAGTCAAGCACAGACTCATAATTTTTCGAATTATATCTGGGCAAGTGAGCAATTTATCAGGTTGTAAGCCTCGTTTTAACTGTGCAATAAACAATTGTTCTCCTTTCCAGCGATAAGTTGAGTATGGAGTTTCTCCATTTGACATCACTTCCCAGATAACAATTCCAAAACTCCAAACATCTTTAATTTGGTAAAAAGTTTGTTTAGTGGTTGTTAATTAGGCTGTGCGCAGTATGAAAAAAATCCAAAGGAATCATTTTAAAGATATGAAAATATTTTTAAGGGGTGGTCGTCAACATTTCAGTAAAAGTCGGAGTTTTCATTGGCAGATTTGCGCGATATCCCTTTATCACTTTTTGGTTAGAATGCGTAGCCACTACTCCTTTTAACGTGTGATTTTAACGTTGTGGCTACGCATTCTAACCAAAAAGTGATAAAGGGATATCACGCATAGATAGACCAAAAAGTAATTTCCTTTGATATATTAAAATTAAAATCTTGCATTTAAAGAAGAAAAAAAAGTCACGGATTGCCGATCAGAAACGAGCTTCAAACTTAGGTGATATTTTTTAGCAAAAAGCCTACACCTCCAAGATTTTTGAAAACGAAACGATGATTGTATTTTTAAACATATCGGACAGTATTTGAGCATGTCACAATGAGAGTTTTTATTGAATTTGTTTGATTTGACTCAAGAATCATTTAAAACAATATTTTAAGCCGTTTCAAACAGCCTATTCCTCCCTGAATTTTTTAGTTAAGACGTTAAAAACCCATATGCAGAAGACCACAATGAGATCCTATTAGGATCATCCTAACGAGAGCTTTCTGAGATTTATGCCTAGTTCGACCATAAATTGAACCTGAATTTTCTGAAAATTGAGAAATTTCCCAAAATGTGTTGAAAATAGTTGCAAAACAATCAAAAAGTGCTTTCCTGACCACATGTGAAGAAAACAAGACAATATACTTGTATGTTTTATATACAGCTATTAAATGCCATTAATATATGAAGCCATTAAAAATCATCTCAATAATATTCGATCTTGACCACAAATTATCGACGACCCCCCCTCAAATTCATTAATAATTCTGATTTGAAAATAAATTCGCAGGAACCGAAATTGGAAATTTTCAAATGCTAGATCAATTCTGATTTGTTTAATTCAAACCAATCATAATCATTGATCTCGGCTGAGCAATTTATCTCTCATCGGAGTCCATAAAAACCAAATAAATGGCCAAAATGTCATATTTTTTGGTTTATAGTAGCAACAATTGTCCTTGATTAACGCAAATAGTCTATTTTCTTTACAACAAAAAACATGAAGTAAGTTTTATGATTTTTATTTCGTTTGTGCTTTTGATGCCACTTAGTGGCAGCCACTATCATAATGACAGTAACTAAAAATATTCAAAATAAAAGCATAAAATCCATTTTTTCTGTTTATATTGGTTTTTTAGAAGTATAATATTGTTGACTATTTTTATCATTTTTGTTAATATCTTGAGCCTAATTTAAGCGGTATAACTTATATTTTACTGTAATGAACTTATCCGTCTCATTTCGGCGTAAACGAGACAGACCAGCGTGAATTTGAGTTTTTGGAATCTCGTGGTGAAAATAAAAAAAAATTACTATGATTATTTGCCGAGAAAATATCTGAAGTTTTGAGGGTTATTTTATAAAATATGAGAGAAAAGTTTCAATTGTTGGTTGAAAATACTTATTAGTTTTTGGAAAATGAAAAGATGACACAGTTTTATGATTTAGGCGGAATTATTTTCAGTAGATCGTAAATCAGATTCGACTCAGAATTTTACTGGTTAAACTGTGTTAGCTCAATCAATTGCCAAGAACCCTGAGATAAATTATATATTTCACAAGACCAGAACTTACGGTACACCCTTTTATAAGCCCCTTGGAACTCAATAGTTTTGGCTGCACAAAAATACAACAAAATGTTACAAATTTGACGCAAAATTGAGAAAATGAGTAAAATTTGCAAATAACTCACAAAATTCATATTTGAAAAATCTTCAAACTTTTTAGAATTTGTGAAAAATATGTATTGTTTTTTGAAGTTTTTTGGTTCACAAGAAAACGGAGATTACATTTTTGGTCAACTTTTTGAAAGAAAAGATCTTATGCTATAAAAATAAAATTCAATTTATTTTTTAACCATAAACCACCCGGTTTTAATGCATAACTGAAGAATTTTTATCAGAAAAAAGAATATAAGGTGAAATCAACCATATAATACTGGTTTGTGTAATTTAGTTTTCCTGAATTTACTAACTCAGTGATTCACTGAGTCAGTGAAATTGAATTCAAATCACATCATGAGAATAAATTTTTTATACTGTCTCGTTACTGTCTCAAATATTACTAAGTTTTATGACGAACAGGTCAAATGAAATTAAATAAAACTTTGTTTTAAAAGAATGATAAAATTTACACCAAAACTGTTTTTTCATTGTATAATCTGCTCTCAAAACACTCAGGCGCCATCCACCAGAGAGGTTGAGGAACTTTTTGCAACAATGATTTTGCACGGGAAATATGATGATCTTTAGCGCCATCTGTGTATGTGGATAGTCCAAAATCAGCTACGTTGACCGTTAAATTAGCGTCCAATAAGCAGTTTCGAGCGGCAAGATCCCGATGATAAATTTTTTTAGCTAAAAATGTTTAATGTTAACTATGTTTATTTAATTTAAAAAAAGATGCTCAATTTTTTGTCAAATGTCTATATCCCTTTAACACCTTTTGCTTAATCTGAGAGATGTGAGTTAAGGAAGCCCATCCTAACACTCCTGAGACCCCTCCTAGCCACTCATGAGACCGCTTTTTAGCCTACATCTCCCAGATTAATCAAAA
>SCLH01000005.1:465175-485239 GCA_004367855.1 Oikopleura vanhoeffeni
CCGGTTATTATTGTAGACAGTCTAGGTAAAAGTTGAAAATAAGTTCGGGTACAAAAATGTGACAAGAATTTTTTTGCTGTCGCTTTTATATATCCAATCGCCGTCATTTCATTATTTGAATAGTCAAAAACTCTAGAATTTAATAAAAAAAATTGAAAATTGTGTTTTAAGTTGAGACTTTCAACTAATAATTTTTTTTGCTTCGGTAGAAAGTAGAGCTTTTTTTCATGATTTTCGACGATTTATCCCAAACTTTGAGAAATAAAACATCAGAAAACAACGGTGCTCAAATTGTTTACAATAATTTGTTTTATCAGGTTTTTTGTATGATGGTCTTTTTTTTGAGAGGAAATATAATTTGTAGAATTCATAGATACTTTCTGAGATTTTTTCTAAGATATAACTTCAGACTTACAAGCTAAATAATGCATTCCGCTTGAGATATCAGCAAACCATTGGACTTTTTGTCTCATTGTTATGCCTTCATTCCGTTTGATATATGTTAGAAGATCGCCATTAGCTTATTGTAGAATGAAAACAATTATGTCAATTAAACACCTATGTCAATCTAGTGCAGAAAAAGTAACGATATTGCTTGGATTTTGGTCTCTGACGAATAAGATGGCTATATCAATTACTATACCCGGGTGCACAAAACCTCTTTTTGGGAAATGAAAAAATTCGAGGTTGCCAATCTTAATCAGGTTTCCAAAAGGGATGGCTTTTATCCCTCTTCATAGCAAAAGATAGGGAAAATTTTGAGCGTGGGCGTAAGTGTTCCTTATCTTCTGCTATGAAAAGGGATAAAAAGGGGATAAAAGCTATCCATTCTGGAAGCCTGATCTTAATGATTTTTTGTGCAAAAAAAACATTTAGTTTTTGAACAAATTTCAGAATTTTTTCTAATTTCTATCAAAATATGAATTTTTCTAATTACCAGAAGTGACATAATATGGATTTATACAAAACTTTAGAAAATTCTAAGACAAATGGCAGTAAAATAAAAATTCTAAAATCTCAATTTCTATCAATGTTTTTAAAGTTCTAAATAAAAAAGAGTCGATTTGTAGAGCCGGAGATCGTAATCAATATGGATCTTCACCTCAAATGCAATCCTAATTCAAATATTGCTTAATTTGGCGGGAATTATCTAGTCAGCTGATTGGCTCAAACTTATATGTTAAGGGCCTCGGTGCATTTTGACAGATACCGATATGGGCTCTTGATGAAAAACTTTTCACTGGATTTATGTATTCCCAATATACCATCAAAGTGATGATTCATAATCCACGCAACTTTTGTGACCAGTGAATTTTTGCATTATGGGCCATAATTTATGACTTTTTAAGAAAATTTTGAGTTCGAATTTAACTTTTCGAATTCAAAAAATATGAGAATATTCATAAATTTCCAACATAATGACACAAATGCCTCTATTTTTCGGTCATTTTTTTTTCAATTATTTGTTTCAAATAACAACAAATGGCTACTTTAACTTACGACTATGGTACCACATATATATGCTCTTGAAAACCTTTTACATGTTTAGTGATTTGTGTCTCAATAAATAATAAAAACATATTTCAAACTAATTTTTTGAATCCTTATGCTGAAATAATGGAATGGCTTACTTCACTATATTTAATATGCTTTCGTTTTGTTTTATTCGCTCTTTATACTCTGAATCATCTTTTTGAAGAAAATACGGCTTTGCCGCGTAATCTAGTTAAGCTCTTTTTATCCAGAATTATAAAAAATTACACCGATATCCTGCCAAAATTGGTGAGCTGACCCATCTTAACAGTGTAAAATTTATAATTAAACTCATGAAATAAATATTTTTTTCGAGTGCTGAAAATTCGTTTTTTCGTCTTTTTTCAAGAATTTAAATTTTCGATTTTTACGTAGAAATCATATAAAAATAAATTATATAAATTTTCGCTGGTGGTCGAGACCGTTTTTAAAGCTTCTAATTAATAAATATGGGAAAAATAAATTTTAATGTAATTTAGACACCTTTGATAGCAAACGCGCGTTTTGTGAGTGTTTTTTCAAAAGATGAACTTTTGTTTGAGATAGTTTTTTTTCGAAAATTTCAAAGTGGCAAAAAGTTTCTCATCAAGACAAAAAAAATTGAAAAAATGCAAATCTGTCAAAATGCACCGAGGCCCTTAATATAGATATAAGCAATATAGGGTTGACTTCAGCCAATCATCTAAACGCATTTAAAATAATTTAAATCAAATTTTACGTCTAAAAACGGGGTTGAGATCCATATCACACAAATTTTGTATCTTTTTGAGTCGGACGATTTAAATTTTATCTTGTCCACAGACTCTTTATAACATAAACTATGCTGGTTAATTCATGAATAAATAGCGTTTTTCACTCCCTTTCCCATCCACTCCAAGACCAATCCATGAGAATTGTCATAATAAGTTAATCCCTAAAAAAAGAATATTATGATAACGTTTGGGCTTTGAAAAAATACGAAAGTATTATGCTCAAACTTACAATTAAATTGATGACATTTGTGTGATCTAATTGTTGCATGAACACTCCTTCCTGATAAGAGAATATAAAAATGCTTAGAAATCAAAATTAACTTTCAAAATAATTAAAATTATTTTTTCCTATTCTTCTGTAAAAGTGCCAGTCTTGCTGAATTTTTATCTTGTTGAACCTTCACTTCTTTGACTGTCTTTATAGCAACAAGAACCTGGCGATTTGTATCTTGATAATGTGCCCGATAAACTGCGCCGAAAGATCCTTGAGCGATAGCTTCGACATTTGTAAATTTTTCAGATTCTATAATTAATCTTGAATCATAAGAAGATAATAATTTCTGCGCACTGTTTGAAAAGAGTTTTTTTATCAAATTAATTTTCTCAGGAAAACATTAAAAACTAATTTTCAACCAGAAAAAATATTTAAAGCTGTAAGCAGATTTTCTTCTCAGCATAACCTGAACTTTAATTTGATGTTTTTCAGGATGATCACTTCCGGTTTACTAAAAGCCGATTTTGTAGAATTCAACGAACAAAAATACAAAAATGTGCTTTCCCTTAAATGACCGGAACATATTTCTCTATTTTTCATTGTGGAATTCAAACTAGGAGAAGATACGATTTGACAAGCAAAAATCGTGAAATAAGGCGGTTTATGGCAATTCTAGAAAATACTCGACCAAAAGTCAGAAATTTTTGTTCCCCTTACTTACGAGCATCGTCGTTTTAGTGGTTAATGCGAAGTTTGAGATAAATCGTATACGAGCTCTGGGAGGAGATCCATTATGAAATTTTATTAGACGTTCTAGAACTTGCCGCATGTTGACCACAATTTGCCCACAAATATTCGGATTAATTATTTTGGAATATAGATCAGATCTATTAGATCTACCAAATGGATAGTCTGGAGTAACCGTGTTTTGACGATGCTGCAGCATTGAACATAAATCCGCTGACTTTGTTTATTAAAGCCTGGAATCATTCTTGTACTTCATAAACTCACGGAGGAGAAACATTCAAATATGTTATTTCAACAGTTTCATAAGCTTGTTTATGATAAATCGAGCGATAAGTGACCGCCGAATCTATTTAAGGGCAGAATTTTTGTTTGATGTATAGTAATACTATTTCGTTGAAATATTTGGACTATTCCTGAAATTTGATATTGCATACTTGATTTTAAGCAATTAAGAAACAACCTTAGGAAAATTGAAAACAAAATGCTTACATAATTTAGCCAAACAATAATGTTTGTTTATTATTTTAGGTGTTTATAAGGTAGGCTCCCAGTCGTCCGCGTCCAAATACTATATAGAACGGTGTGGTAGGGCTAGCGGAGTGATAGTGTGGTAGAGCTAGCGCTGCGATAGGGCAAGCGCTGTAGTCTAGTACTTTTCGATACTGTATTTTTAAATAATGTATAAGGATTAATATATTTGAGATGTTAAATTAAATTATATCTAAAAGTTTGTTACTATCGAATAACTAGTTCTATAATATCGGATTTGGTTGCAAAAATAATTTATTTATTTAAAATTCTAGACATAGGATAGTCTCAAATTACAAAGAATAATAATCACAGCAAAAAATAACCATAAATGAAAGTATGTCAATATTATAATTGTTAAGATTTTTGCCCCTTTTGCAATATTTCAATTTTTAGCCGCATCAATGTGATGATGGCGCGCAGTAGATCTGCATAACATAGTGATTGCGAGAAATCTGAAAAAAGTTATTAACAATTTTTCAGATGGAAATTTAGCTTAGAGATTCACGAAGATTATTTGAAACAGAGAAAAAAATCGCATGTAGCGTTCGTAAGAAATAGTCCGTTTTCTGAAAAAATTTACATTTTGCCTATATTTAACTATAGCAAGGAATTTTCAGAAATAATTTTCAGCGAATTAATAAAATATTTTCAGATGCGATTGTAGAGAATTTTTTTCTGACCAATTATATCGGCATTATGTGATTTTTGGATCCGTGAATATCACGAAATAGATCAATGGAGACTAAAAGCAGCAATTAGGTTTTATGAATTTAAGGGTATCCCCATTAAAGGTATCCCTGCTCCTAATTTGACATGTTCTCGATAAAATATTAGCCAAACAAGGCCTTGAAAATATAATTCAGATTAGCCAGTTTGTAGAACTAGCCTTCAGCTTGCGTCAAAAATGTGTCAAAACTTTTTTGTATGATTAAACTCCAAGACACATAAGCGAGACAGGGAGACCTAAGCCAAAACGGAAAATCTATCTCTTTTCAGGTTTTATTTCGAAATGAACCTAAATTTTAACATAATCTGTATAATTACTATTCAAAAGTTTACAGTGGCGTTTTTGTCGATAAGTGCTATATTTTTTCAAGAACATGCAAAAAACCACCGTTTTTTGGACATTACGTCTCGAAAAATCTATCTCCTCCCAGGTTAAATTTGCAAATTAGCTCAAAATTTTGCAAAAGCTAGTTCAAAACAAATTAAAACTTTACAGCGGCGTTTTTTTTGCAATTTCGACCCCAAACTCAAANACCAAAAATGGGCAATAATTTCATTTTTGTTACGTCAAATAGTATTTTGAAAACTGGCTGAAAAGGTTTGTTCTTTCATCAAAGCTATTTTTTTGTGCCACAGCGCCCGCGGAGGCATCGATTCGCTTTGACTGAACCAAATTCCATTTATCAGTGAACACAAAAAGTAAGAACCGTCAAGCCATAAACCTAAACCCTCTTAATCCCTTGCGCCTTTCGAACGTATTATCCGCTCGCTTCGCCGAATCAAGGTATACAATTAATCTTTGTTTGAGTGTCACCATGACAAAACAACTTCTGAAAACTGACTTTTTTTCAAATTTTAATTTACGCAAATAGGTCGCATTTAATTTCTTTTTAGAAGTAAAGATGAAAAAAATCTCAAAAATCACCCTCGTAATATTTGAACAGAATTTCTTAAAAAATAGTTAATTTTTTTGACTGTCTTCCAAATATTCTTTATAATGTATTAAAACGAGACAATTGCTACGATGTTTTTTTTGCATTTTTACAGACGATTTAAATTGCAAAAGCCTACATAAAGGCTTTGTGCGCACACGGGTTAAAGTGAATAATAAGTGAATATAGGGTGGCGCAGCGGTCAAAAATATAAGTTTCATATCCTATTCCGCAACTAATCCATCTTAAAAATGCTTACTATCTCTTTAGGCAAGAGTTGCTATCAGAATAATTGAGACGCAAAGAAATTAAGAATTACTCAGACAATCAGGCGGCCTAAGACAACATAAGGTGGTATTCGAACACGATCGAGATAGTAGCATTGTTTAGATGAACTTAGGTTTGAAAAGGGATGATAAAAAATGATACAAAACATTTCAACTTTTTGTTGTGTCTTTTAATCATTAAATTTACAATTAATATTAAATTTTTTCCGGTCCCCCAAACAAATAGTCCAACTTTAGAAGGATTATATCAAATGAATTACGTATTTTCGTGTTATTAGTGTTTTTGATATAATTACTTTAAGAAACATCACTTAGTTTTTTGATATAATACATTTATAAAAATCATCTTTATTTTTATTTTATGGAATGTAACAACTTGGTTTTTTTAAAGACTTGCACCTTCTTTTTATTTTGCGTTTGAATTTTAGTTTATAAAAATCAAATTTAACCTTTTATTTGGAATATTTTACTTTAACTAAACATCCGGTATCAGTTAGCGTTTCACGTAATTTTTTTGTTAAGGGGGTACCCTCATGCTTGCATGCTCAAGCCAAAAATGATCAAAACTTCATGTTCATTATTTTTTCTTGAAATTATGGAAATTTTACAAAGGTGTAGTATTTTGATCTCATATTCGTGAGGAAAATTTCTTTTCATCGTTTTGAATATTATCGTCTTGATTTGATCAAAATTATGGATAGTTGGAATTCAACGTTCATTTTCGAAATAAAAAAAACACAAAATTAGCTGTTTCGCCTAGTAAAGCTTGTCCGCGAACTCATTTGCTCTTGATTCAGACTGATGGCTTATACGTACATTCATAATTTTGGTTTCAAATTTTTTGCTGAAAAATCTAGGGAGGATAGGCTTTTGGCAAACCTCAAAAATCACTCAAGAAAACGTTTATTGTCTATTCTGAGCGATTTATTACACAATTTGAAACCGATAGTACTGCATAAAAACGAACAGCTGCATAAGTATTTCTGTGGCATAATAAAGCTACAAAAACAAATTTTTACTTCAAACTCACGGAGGAATTAGGCTTTTTTGCGAGAAATATGACTCTAATTTTTGACGCTAGTTCCTGATTGGTTCGAGCAATCAGTGATTTTAATATGGTCTAGAGATATAAGATATCGTTCAAGTATTAAGATTGTAGTCAACCTTTGGGTTCCACATGTGTGTCTTTAAGAAATTTGCCCTAAAAAACCAAAATCATGTTTTCCAATGAGGGGTACCTCCTAATAATAAGTAAATTTGGATTTGAACAACATGTTCGGTAATCACATGCTCGAGTTCAACTGACTATGTTCTCGAAAGATGGACTATGTCTCGAAAGAGACTTATCTATCGAAAATGAAAAATAATAAACAACATATTTCATTTCGGTTCGCGAATGAAACATGGTTTTATAAATATATTTAATAACAGCATTTTTCGGCTACCACATGGCAATGTTTTTTTCTTGTTTTTAACTTGATAAGTAAGTGGTTCCGTTCGCACATGTTCGATTTTCATTTGAGTTTCGAGTGAGCAAACTCTAATATTGCCGATCAGGTACAAAATTTTTTATTAATTCTATTGTTAAATTTGAGAATTTGAATTCACAACATTTCTTTCGTATCAAATATAAACGTTGTTGACCGACGTTCATTGCCATTATCTAAATCATAACAAAACTGAACAATTTAACGTTTTATATAAAAAAGTTGTAAACAGAACAAATGCTCTAAAGATTGACAAAAACGTATAAAAACATTCATATCAAGGCTCACTGACGAAAGTAATTATAAAATAATAAAAAAATGGCCTCGGCAAGCTATCTGATCTATCTCAGCCAAAGAGCCTTTTTTATTATTAACAATTGAATATTTTTTCATTCGAATTACACGATTTCAACGTCGCGAAAAAATGTTCGTGGCCTCGATAATATAAAATAACGTTCAATTATTCTCCACTGCCTGACGCTAAGTCGATAGAGAATATCTTTGAGGTTTGTAATGTCTATTGGGAAATCTCCTGTGGCTCATCCCACAATGCTTATCACTTCTGTGTGTTTAACTATCAGTCTTATCACCCTAGTGGATATGAAAAAATGATTTTATGGACTTATCATGAAAATGAATTTATCACAAATTATGACTATGTTATCTCACATGTTGTGAATTGTTATCAGCGTAACCGAACATAATCGAGCAAATAAGCTCATTGAAAAATCGTTTTTTTGATTTCTCAATAACTTTATTTAAAAGATTTTGACACAAAATACTGGTTTTTTTACTATGCAAAGGTTTTCAGAAGCTTTTTGCTGGTTTTGCCAAAAATTTCGTAATTAATTGATTACATTAGGCAAAGGCTGCTACTTATATAGGGTATCTTTTTGTGCAAAAAATTAACTTAGGGCATTCTGATGATGTCGGGGCACCCTACGTTCTAAAAAAGATCCTGCGGGGAAATCGTATGACATATACATTCGATTGAAAACAATGGATTTCGAATTTCCCACCTATATAGAAGGGGGGTCTCAAACGGTTTTTGCATGTCCACCAATGGACGTAAGGAGACTTATGTCTGAAATGGACATTAATTAATCTTTGTTTTTAAAATTTTTTTTATTTGGAAATATTTTTGTGTTTATGTAAAAAATTTTCTAATGTTTATTAAATATTAGTTTCAGCCAAGAACCAGGATACTTAAGCAGTAGAATACGGCAAGAAAACTATTTTAAACAAGCCAGAACGGTGAACATAAGTTCCAGAAAGAAAGAACTTATTTTTTAAATATGATTTAACGTTATTCTATTTAAGAAATGCATATGTTTTTTATACTAAACCACCCATCGAAAATTTTTGTTTTTGTTTTTAATATTGCCATGTCATCGAAGCGCCGACTGACGAATGTTTGGTCACGTGATAGATTTATTTGGGTTTGTTGTGATTCGTTCTTCTGAAAAGTCTGATGTACACTTGCTCCAGTGCTTGACCTCTGTTTTTATTGTATTTTCATCAACGTTTTTCATCCTGGCTCTTCTTTTTCGTTTCCAATATACCTTGTTGAAAACACTCAGCTTGATCCTAGCACCAACAACTCCTACGAATTAACGACCTTATTGAAAACAAAAAATATATAATCCTTAAATATTTGTTGTTTTTTTTTAATTTCTAAAACATCAGTTCGATTTTAAGGGTTTTTAAGGAACTATTCGGGAATTCTTAATTTTTTCGCGGGAAAAACTTTGAACTTTCTAGAACAAGTATTTAGACTTTTAAAACCCGATCCTTCCGATTCAAGGGTTCTGAGAAATTTTCAGCAATTAATTTCATGCGACTGATCATTATAATAAAATCACATAATTTATATTTTTTACTCATCACAGCTTATGCCAGCCGAGAAGTTCAGTGTCAACATGAACGCGTTTATTCAAAAACATGATAGTTTATGCAGGTACGAGTATTTTTAATACTGTAATGGGGTAATTTTGAACAAAAATAATGACTTTTGTTGAAAATCTATTTACCATAATTTGGGGCAATTTTTACTCAAGGGGCAATTTAGTTTTAATTGTTTTTTCATTAATAATTTTTAGAAGAAAGGTTTGAAAATTAATAAATTAGACAGCTTATATTGAGCTCAAAAACATTTTATCTGCTATCAAGGTATGCAGTAGAAGTGTATTGCGGTTACAAGTATTAAGGTTTATTTATGAACGCCAAGTGACGCGTGAACCTTATTGTTTGAAGAGACTTAAAATTATTTTATTCATAAAACCTTTTTTTTATCTTAAATTATCTTATTAAGAACGGAAAAAACCTTTTTATCAGTCTTTGAACCACTGCGTGTGTCCTTAAAGTTCATTTTCTACATTTAATAACTAGACTATGTTACATAGTAACAAGGTAATTGGAAATTCGGCTATATTGAAACTTCGGCGATATGAAGGACGAAAATAAAGTTTTTTCTTGAAAAATAAAATGATAGTTTTGGGCACTGGAAGGATTTAACTACTACTGTAGTAAAAATCGTGAATTGCCCAGGTTTTCGGAGATATTGGGACGGCGGTTTCTTTCCCCAAGCGAAGTCCATTTTAAAAATGCTTACTATCTCTATAGCGTGTGTTCGAATCCACCTATGTTGTCTTGGTGATTAATTGAGTGATTACACACATCAACTTAGGCGTCCTAATGATCAAGCACCCTTGCCATAATCATACCAACAATCACTAAGACATCATAGTTGGATTCGAACACGCGCTATAGAGATAGTAAGCATTAAGGGACTTTGGGTAGGGAAAGGATAGGTCTCGTCTGTCAATACAATTTCACAAAATTAGGTTAGAAATAAGCTTCTTTCTTTCAGAACTTGTTTTTTTAGGAATTCAACTATCAGTTTTTAGAAACATCTTCTGAGAGTCTTTCTGGTTTAAATATTAATATCAATTAACTCTCCAAGCTTTTTGTAAACTGAGTAGTAATGATAGTGTGCGTGGTCTGTTACAATTTTGATGATGTTTAGTCTGTTAGCCACAATTATACCGTGGCAAGCAAACAGACAAGCACGTCTAGTTTTGAATCGACATTAAATGTTTTGCTTTTCAGGAAAATGCGAGAATAAAATTAAGAGCAAATAATAGTCTGTAGCTTGCAAGACCTATCCATTCGTGAAACCCTATAGAATGAAGCCGTTAAACCCTCACACATGGATTCATTTTGAAAAACACTGTCGATTAAGAGACTAGAATCGCAGATTACTTTTGAGAAATAATTGTCTTTTTTGAGATTTTCTTGAATAAGATTTCAATTAATTCGAAAAATAAGGCACACAAAAACTCACATTTATAAACAATTTTCTCTAGAAAACAATTTCAATGTTCTTTAAAATTTTATTCATTCTAATTAGTACATATCACGTGATTCAGGTATTTTTATAATGTTTTATATAATTTACTGTATGTACACTCTGTTTAGTTTCTGATTATGGCTAATTAGGGCGTCACGGTACGAGGCCAAATAGAGACTAAAAGGTATCTGGAAATCGAGGAAACCATTCCTTTCATTTTTTCCAAAGAGATTCGAAAAAAATTATTTTGAAAATTTCGAAACAAATTTTTTTTTTCAAATTTAAAACAAATTAAAACAAAAAAATTTAACTGTCATTTACGAAGATACCTGCTTAGCATAAAATATTTAATTGGTCGCCTTTAAAGTTAATTTTTCAATAGACGACTAGGCGTTCACCTGTCAGATTTGGGCCGAGACAAAGTTCAAAAGGTGGATTTTTTTAGTACTCTCATTGGTGTCCTTAGTGATTTTTTGAATCCTTAAGAAAGTGGGCTTATGGCAAAGAAATTTTAACTCCTGGTGTCTAAAATGCCAAAATAAATTCCGGTCATGAGAACCGACTGTAAACCGGAAGTTGACGACAAAAAAATCTGTCATTTGTTTTATGGAAGATAAGGCCCCAGAGAATACTCTAAAAATCTCGAAAATTTTCAAATTTTTTTTTGTTAATTTTTTTCAAAAAAATCTATCGAAATGGCTACTTCGATTTGTTAACCGCTTTGTTTGATTTTGGCTCGACAGGTGACGCCAAAGACGAACAAATAGAACGCATAGAAAAAATAAAAAGAAATTTAATTTTTATAAATATAATTTTCTCATTTAACTAACGTACATTTCTAAGCTTATTTATAAAGCTGACTCTATGTTAAAATTTAGAAAAAAAAAGATTTTAAACGGTCTGAAAATAAACTGAATTAAAAAAAATCTAAAAATCCAAAATTGAGAATAAATATTTTTAATTACTAGTGTAGTAATCCAAAAATATTGAAGACATTTTTGAAGTTTGCATAGATTAGGCCGTTAGGTGGGCAGCCAATAAATTCCGAATTTATGTGAATTTGAAAAATATCAGAAGCATTGGGTAGATTATGCGAACCGCAAAAATTGGTCAGTTTCAAATGTTTGAACACAAGTAGAATTAAACGGCATTTACTGAACTTACTAATGTTATGGTAATGGTTCAGAACAGAATAGTAATGAAAAAATTTCTTGCAGAAAATACGGAAATTTGATCGTTAAAAGAATAAATCAAAAAATTTATCGATTTTTGATAAAAATGAAATATATTGAAAAACTTGGAAACGAGTTTGATAATAAAATTATGTGAAATTGAAAGAAAATCCATCAACTGGCGATTTAAAGTGATCTAAACATTAATTAATGGAATGAAACCTTTCATAAGTTAAAGTATCTTATTATAATTAACCCAAATCAAAGCTTGAAAAAGGATATGGTTTTGTTAAAAAAAACAAAACTGGCAATCCTTTCGAATAATATCAGTTCTGAACTCTAAATATGCAGTGGAGCAAAAAATTATTTAGTGAATTTTGAATAAATCACACTGAATGTAAATATTCAATACGATCGAGCAGATAATTAAACATGGTTTTTGAAGAAAAGTCAAATTAACTCAATATGGGCCTAAATGGCTTTCAAATTTAACGCTAGATATAGTCAAATTATATCCTTCGTAGATATGAATTTACTATAAATTACATAGTTGACAAGTTTTTTGAAAAATCCAGATTAAAAATTTTGAAAAAAATATAAATGAGGAAGAAATTCAATTTTCTAACAAAGACTATTCAAAAAATTTATCACTCAAGTTTTACCCATTCACATCATTTGAATGTTATCAGGATATTATAAACAATCAATATGGGCAATATGGGATCAAAATATCCCTACTTAGTAATATTTTTTTGACGATTCTAGAAACTAAATCATTGATGAAATTTAAAACATGGAACATTATTAGGTATAAAAGTTGTGATGATTTTTTTTCGAAACGAGACGGTGCATTACTTATTGTCAAGACGTCGTTCTTTAACGAAACATTTGTTTGAATCAATTTAAAGCAAAATTGACCGAGAATTAACAACTTTGTGAATTGAGAACATATTTTTACTGGTTTTTTCTACTCGGCACCGTGGAGCCACCCTACTCCAGAATCAAAAAAAATTACTTGCAGTTGATAGGAAGGGTAAGTCTCCAGGATTTTTTTTCTCATTTATTCTATCTGCCGTTATCATCTTTCAGTCCAGCTGGAGGAGAGGGCTATTTCCCAAGCAATTCCAACATTCACACCACAACCCTAAGGGGGTGGCATAAGACAGCGATTGGTTATTTTTCGGAGCAAATATGAAGAAAAAATGTGGAAATTTTATTTTTTTATTTTTATCTTCAATAAAAGTGTTCATTCTTAAAAGGTTTACATTATATTTCTAAACATAACTAACTATAGTTAAAAACAAAAAAACACTTTGCACTGTGTATCTTTTCGCAACTTAACCTCCACTGCACGAGCGTGTTTAGAACACGAGACAAAATATTTTGGGGAAGTGCATTTTGGCCGGGGAATATCGGAACAAACCCCCGTAGTTCCCTTATTTTTATTTTAAGAATTGGTGTGAGTTCTAGAAATTTTCAACAGACCGGAATGCATTATTTGGATGCAATTTTTTGTTATGCAGTTAAAACAGTACTGGAAGATAATGATCTACAAATATATTACTATAGTGACTTTTGGAGGGGAAAATCTGGCTTATACAATTTTGACACTCGGCCACCTGGTGGTGAAAAGAGTATTTCGCTATTTTGAGAAATCGCTATATATTTGATCACGTGACGACCCAAAATTTTTCGTAATTTTCTTCTCTTTCCCATATATTATTAACCTCCAAAAATTCCGGGACAACCCACCTTTTTTCTATTAGTCGATATTAATGATGGATCAATTACTATGTGTGTGTTCTGAAACACTCTCTTGCAGGTGGGGGGTAGGACATATCGTTCAGGTGGGGGTTACCGACTATAAATTTTTTTAAGACGATTTAATAACGTCAGACATTGTGGTGTTACTCCGCTAATAGTTACTAATTACTCTGCACGTCGAAAATTTCTTTAATATCAAAGTTTTTTTCCATGAAAAAAGGTAAAATTTGGCGAAAAGTAGAGAAAAACAGCTTTTTTGAGATAAAATATTGACCCTTAAATTGCGTTTTGATATAAAAAATGTCCTGACTATAACCAAAATGGCGCTATTACACTCACCATAATATGGGAATTTTTCACAACCATAAAATTTTTAAAGATTGGCAATCGAATGTCACGATCAATCTAGTTTTTATTCACCTTTCTCGATCCGACCATCCAATACAGATTTTTTTTTCTTCATGCCGATCCCTGGTGCACGTCAAGTGTTAAAAATTCACAGCAACAGTTTCAAAATGATAATCGCGCGACCTACCGATTAGTTGTACATACGGCGATTAATAGATGCCAAAAATTTTAATATCCTTTATCACTTTTTGGTTAAAATGGCGTGCACAACGTTAAATACACGTTAAAAGGAAGTAGTGGCTACGCATTGGAACAAAAGTGATAAAGGGATATGTGATTCGCATTGATTTTATGAAGAGTTCAAAATAACCACGAATAGATTTTGGACTTGATTTGGGGAAATTTTCATAATTTTTTCTGAAAAAGTCGATAAAAATGAAAAATAAAAACTTTATGATTTTTCAAACAGCGTCAGAAAATATAGGAATCCTGAAAAGTTAAATGGCTATTTTTTCGGTTTTTACCCAAGATTTCAGTTATTAAAAAAAAAAATTTTGGATAAAATTGCAGAAATTTTCATAATGCTTCGATTTTTTTTCAATTTTTACGATTTCAAAGATGAAACCCGAACTCAAATCTTTCCTAAAATGGATAAAAATAATTTATGAAGCTGAACATATTAAATCGGTTCAGCTAACTATAAAAGCATGAAAAAAATACTGATTACTATTTTAGAAAGTTATATTGACTCCAGGATGCCGGGTTTATGCCACCCCTTAAGGGGATTGTGGGTGCAGTAGTTATTTTGACCGGTCGCAAATTCGGTATTTTTCTATGCACCTGACCATCCAGCACTCAGGAATCGTTTGCAATTAAAAAACCCAAATTATTCTTGATATTTTTTTCTAGAAATGAAATGGTTGCTAACTGAAATGCCCCGAATATGACAGATGATCAAAAACAAAATACCTTAGTGATCCATTTTCATGGAGTTCAGACCAAAATAAAATTGGAAACTTTTGACAATATTCTAGAAAATTTCCAAAAAATATATTACGAACTTGCATAAAACTGGAAACGGAAATAATTCTAGATTTGGTATCATTTCAGAATACAAAAAATCACTCGCAGAAAAAGGTGGTCTAAATGAAGTATTTCAATATGAAGTTGTTCAAAATTTGTGGCGTTTTCAAAATATTCAATTTTTAGCCTAATCAATGTTATAATGGCGCGCATTAATCGACATGAATAGTGATTGGCGAGAAATATAAAAAAATTATTAAATTTTCTTGGTTAAAAGTTTTAATATGATGAATAGAGAAGGATTTATGAAACAGAGAAAAGAACTCGCATGTACGTTCGTGAGGTATACTTTTTTTGTAAAATAATCACATTTGCCTATATTTAACTATAGCAAGGATTTTTCAGAAATAATTTTTCGGAGAATTAACATGAATTTATAAATATTTTTAGTTGTCGATGTAGAGAATTTTTTTTGACGATAATTATCGGCTTATGTGTTTTTGGATACGTGGATATGAAGTATACTTCAATGGAAGAAATCCAGCAATTAGGTTCATGCATTTAATGGTTAATGTGTAATGTTTTCTAAAAATGAATCATTTACCACTTCCAGGTTACGGACTACAATACAATTGGAAAATAAACGTTTACTCAATTCTCAGAAAGATATGAGTTTTAAAAACGGCTTATTTTCCCAGCACATTACTGGAAGCACAACAATCCCTTAAAAGAAGATAATTCAGGCAAAAAAAATATTGAAAATTTAGGGGATTGTGGGTGCTTCCAGCAATGTGTGGGGAAAATAAGCCGTTTTAAAACTCAAAATACTTTTGTGAGAATTAACTGAACGTTTATTTTCCATTGTTATTGTGTCCGTAACTTGAGAAGTCAAAAATTGATTCATTTTAGAAAAAATATATCACATCAACCTTTAATGCAATAAACTAATTGCTGGTATTTCTTTCCATTGAAGTATACGGTATTAACATGAATTTATAAAATATTTTTAGTTGCGATTGTAGAGAATTTGGATACGTGGATATGACGGTATACTGTATACCGTCATATCCACGTATCCAAAAATCACGTGATGCCGATATTATTGGTCAAAAGAAAATTCTCTACAATCGCAACTAAAAATATTTCATAGATTCATGTTAATTCGCCGAAAATTATTTTTGAAAATTCCTTGCTATAGTTAAATATAGGCAAAATGTACATTATTTTACAAAAAAAAGTATACCTCACGAACGGTACATGCGATTTCCTTTCTCTTTTTCATAAATCATTCTCGATTATCTTATTAAACTTTTTGACGAAAAAATTTCAATAATTTTGTTCATATTTTTCGCAATCACTATTTTATGCTGATTTTATGCGCGCCATTATGACATTGATTAGGCTAAAAATTGAAATATTAAAAAAGAGTCAAAAATTGTAACAATTAAAATATTGAAATACTTTCATTTAGTGTAAATTTTTGCTGAGATTATTATTTTGTGTAATTTTAGACTATCCAATGTGTGGAATTGTAAATAAATAAATTATTTTTGCAAGCAAATCCGCTGTTCTATTCGATAGGAAAAATCTTTTTTCTGCTTGCAATCAATTTCTCCTGTGCTGGATGGTCGGATACAATAAAAACAATACCGAATTTAAGACCGTGCTTGAAAATAACTACTGCACCCACATTCCCCTAAAGTGGTTATTAATTTTTAGATAGCCAAAACCCATGAAGATTGACTATTTGACTAGTGGTTGTGAAAATTTAAAATTAAATTCGATCATAGAGTTTGCAATTTAACTTTCAAAACTGTAGTTGAAAAGTTTGTATGCGACAAGCGAGTCGAAATTTATTTCATTTTACTTTTTTTCACTATAACAGTTATATCTTTAATCAAGGACGAACGAGCATCTTGAGTCAAAGGCGGCAAATTAATCCGAATGGATTCGGCTTAGGATTTTTTTGCGAAATGTTTATAGTTTGTCCGGAATTTTTGTCTTGGACTAATGGGCGCTTGCGACTAAAGCTGACTTTTTTCTTTTTGGTATTTTGCCAACCCAAGACTCTGAATATTTCAACTCAGAATTTTTTTTTATATTTATCAAATTAATCCAGAACACATTTGAACATTCATAAGACCATAACTAGTTATAATTCCCTCGGAAGAAATGATGAAAACGAAATGTTAAAAATTATTTCTCACCGAAAAATATTTTTAAGAATATTTATACTTTCACCGTCATTCGTAATTTTTTGATCTATTTCTGAGTCATGACCAAAAATACGTCTCTGACTGAATGACATCAGATATCGCGTGAACATATGAACCAGATTACTATAAACATTAACGTCGGAAATGGATCTAAAACCGATAACTAAAACTTAAATATCTATGAAGAATACTCAGACAGTTTTTTTACAAATATTATTATACGCACATTTAAGTTTATAATCAACACTTAGGACTAAAAAAATGGTTTTTTTTCGATATATGTAAAACTTTATTAAAAAGATTTGTGAACAAAGGTAAGGTAAACATAAACAGTTATAAAAGTTCTTAACTGAGCTGCTGAGATTAGCAAAAAAAATTCAATACATGTACTGTTAAAATTCGTTTTCCTTAATAATAAATAAAAAAATTATAATTTCGGGTGAAATAGGGGGATATATCATATAGTATCTTTCAAATCAATGACTTTTCTTGAAAAAGATTTTTCCGAAGGCCAAATAAATTCAGATATTTTGTTTACGGAAGTTGGGAATCCTGACTACCACGAATCGTAGTCAACAATTTATCGCGAAACTAAAATTATTAGTATTCTGATTTATTCAAACTTATTTATTATCAACCTAATAGAGTGAAAAATGATGATAATCATCAGATGATTGAAAAGTGGTTTCACATCGAAAATATAGAATTGATAAATTTGAGTTGAGATTTATTCAATTTATTATGTAATTAATTTAAAAATAAAATTCGCGATTCTACGAAAATTATTAAGATTCCAACTCTACAAATCTTAGAGACTGGGAATATATTAACGTTAAAGATTACTTAGTTTTAATTCAAAGTTATCAATTTTAAGTTTCATTTCAAAAAATTTTCATCCGCTTCCGACAAGAGGGATTTTAGTCGTTAGATTTTATACCTAAAACTAAAGATTGATTTCTGGATCAATAATCATGCTGCACGGCTCTAAAGAGGATCAAACAGGAGCTCAAGTGATCCAGTGGAGAAGAAACTCACGAAAAAAGTTTGACATTTAGTTCCAAAAATTTGCAGATTCAGGCAAAATTTTCATACAAGGCGACATGACTCAGAATTCCAAAATAATAATCCGATAACTTATAAAATACTTGTGAAAAGTAAAACTCAGCAACAATTTTTGATCGATTTAGGTCAAAAATATATCATTGGGGCAAATAAAACTGTTCTCCAATATTCTGGTTTATTTCATAAAGATCTGATTTATAATTTTGAATTTTTAGAAATTGAGCCACGAATCGGCCGAAGTCGTAATCCGACTGTCGGATAGAAAAGACGTTGATTGATAATTTCAACTTTAAGAAAATAAGCTGCAATACTTTTAAAATGTGAATTATTGGCCCTTATGGGCAAACCAAAATGAATATTAACATAAAACTAAACAGAGTGTTTCAAGTGCTTTGATATCTCTCTATCACACTTTTGTAAATATCCCGGCCCTACTACTGGAAAACACACTACGCTTGCTAATCAGGGCCGGGATATTTACAAAAGTGTGCTAAAGGGATATGATATTATGCTCGTCCTTATATTGGTAAGATAGTAAATCGGCTAACAAAACGTGGGGAACTTTCCCTTTTGGAAGCCTGGGCCGTACTTACTCCAATTTCCTGCAACAATAATTTGTTACCGAATTTACTTTTAGAATTCGATTGAACCATTTAAGCAAATAGACTATCCGAATTTACTCAGAATAGCCCCATATTACTTTTAGAACATAAGCCGATTTACTATTTTTCAAATCTCAGTGAAAAGTTGCCGATTCACTCACTGCCTTCACCCTCGAATTATTTGATAGACCATTTACTTTATAAAAATAGCCGACTTTACTATTTCTGAAAGTTTTCATCCCCAGCCGTAGCCGATTTACCAAATTTGTCGGCTAATAGTATTTCCGGTCACCGAGCCGAGTTAACTTCTTACCCCTTATAATTATGAGGTCTTGAACGGCAACCCAGCAATTATTTTAACAGCTAGAAGTGATTTATTCTTTGAAATTTAGTCTCGATGCAAAATCAAGAACATACCATAACCCCCTCACACCCCTCTGAACTAATCTAAAGCCAAAAAAAATCGGGAGCCAAAACAGCAGCAGAAAACATCGACCACAGACCATACAATCTCGAAATATTCATAGAGTTTGCAAATTTGATTCCAAAATATTTGTTGAAAATTCTATAACGTCAGCCGATATCAAAGTTAATTCTTTCCTACTTTAATTTTAAGGATTTCGCCCGAAATTTCTTAAAAAAAATTACGTCGTGTGTAAACGACATACCATATTATCTTAATTCTGAGGAAGCTAAGTTTTTAGGAAGTTTTTGAGGATTCTGTCTTGACTATAGAGTTTATTTATCTAGCAAGTTTCATATACCGAAAGAATAACTTTTTTTCACAAAGTGATTTTTATGAAAATCAAAATGAATGAAAAAAAACATATTTATTCAAAAAATTAATTCTTGAATAGAATTGAACGCAATTTATACCCAAAAATAAAGACGATAAAGACAAATCGATCAAAATGTAGAAACTAAGGTGGTACCTGATTTTAGAGAAAATTTACAGTGAAATTTAGCAAATATTTTTCACTTTAGTTGGCTATATTTCGACGCTCCTGGGATCAGAATTAATTGTTTTGTAAGCGATTTATCAATTTATTATATTTCAAATTTGAGACCAGCTATAAATAGCTAAAGTTTCACTTGTAAGTTTGTAACTTATATGTCATTGTGAAAAATGTATTGTTTTTCAAGAAATACAAGGTGAGTGAACCTCTCTTTTCTCTCGCTATTATCTAGTTCACAAACTTCGAAATTTTAAAATGTTACGTGTTATTCACTTAATTCTATTCTTTATCTCAATCAGTGACAAATAAGTAAATTGATATCTTTTCCAGTTTTCCCGTGATAAGCGCTCAAAGTAGTGCCTT
>SCLH01000005.1:494736-540834 GCA_004367855.1 Oikopleura vanhoeffeni
CACCACCCCCACACCCCCCCAAAAGGAAAAAAAAAAAAGAAAAAAAGGAGGATTTTATACAACCGTCCCCCCCGAAAACCCCCCTTTTAAACCAAAGGGGTTGTTTAGCGAGGAAAATGCTGTAGAAAAATAAGAAGCGAATAAGGAACAATAATTTTCCCCAAAGTGTCAAGAGGCGGAAAAAGTACAGTTTTGGAATACTTTGTTCACGACGAACGGTCTTGTCCCGCGGTTTTTGGGGGAAACGAACGACACGAAGGAAGTCCCAGTGGACATCTGGAAGGGTTTTGTTATTTTAAAGTATCTCAAGGTGAAAGAAGTTTCTATGCGCATTGATTTCTGGGGAAAATCAAGATGCCTGATAGGTAAACCGAATAGAGCTTTCAGCACCACTTTTGAAGGAATCGAAAAACGGTGGTTTAGTAAAAGTTTGGGGTGGTGCTTGAGGTTAACAAGGAGTTCCAACAACATGTTTCGAAAATGGTTGTGGGCGTTAAGGACGAATATGGGCACGAAAGGCAAAATTTGAAAACATGGAGTCCGGGAGCAATCGATCAAGTAAAATTGGATAAAATCTAGTAAGATTTTCGTCGTATTGTCCAGAACAGCCAGTACGTCCCGTAGAAGAGCGGCGAAAGGTATGTCCGAAATGTTTTTCGGCGAGGTAAGCCAATACAGAGTGTTTTTGAGAACGAAGACATGTGGTGATATGAGGAACGAGTTTTTTGATCGATGGTTTAGGTGTTTTCAGCATAGAAGGTGTGATGCGTCTCTCTTCGAAGAGAGTCCATATGAGAAGAAAAGAAGAAAGTGATACAATCATTAAACATTATCGTGGCGTATACGCTGATGACAGGGGATTTTTCCATGCCCGAACCCGCAATCACCGAATATTAGATCTGAGGCTTCGGGTGGTCAGAAATGAACGAGTCGTTGACCTTGTCAGGTCGGAATGAAAGTGATTTGAAGGATACAATTAGGGTTTTGACGCTCGAAAACCTGAACACTAGAAAATCTGGTTTTGGAACAAAAACTTCAGATAAATTAGGAACATTGAAAATGTCGATTTTAGCAAGATGAACCAAAAATTTCAAGTTAAATAATTATTCTGAGATATGAAGGTCAAGAGTAGTAAGATATTTCAGAAAACGCAAACGGGGCGTGGAAACTTATGGTTTTACAAATATAAGTCAGGAACGGTACATAAAAGATATGTTAGGTTTTTTGTTTTTAGAAATCTTGATGTGGCAGAAGAGAGAAATCACATAACGATAGCTTGAGATGTAGAGTGCTGCACGGCATGGTTTTGGTTCAAATGAGCGTTGGGTATGTGACGAGTCGTTTATCTGTTTATGGTCGTTAGTGGATGTGTCAATCACCGACAGAGTTCATGATGATCCTAAAACAAGCGGGTATCATAGACCGTGAGATGTTGAACGATTTGTGAATCGGAGTAACATCACGTGTTGGGAATTACGGACGGTATGATGCTATAAATCAGACTTTTAGATATTCGTTGGTATGGATTGGAATAGTTCTTCGAATATGGTGCGGATTCAGAAGGTAGGTTTCAT
This sequence comes from Oikopleura vanhoeffeni, assembly GCA_004367855.1. Taxonomy (NCBI): domain Eukaryota; kingdom Metazoa; phylum Chordata; class Appendicularia; order Copelata; family Oikopleuridae; genus Oikopleura; species Oikopleura vanhoeffeni. The sequence continues at coordinate 496,311 of SCLH01000005.1, forward strand.
TTATGAGAGTTCTCGAACATGTTTTTCTGATTGGCGTTCTTGGAATAATTTTCTGTTTAAATTGAACAGACGATGCAAATATTGGTCAAACGGCTTGTTCAGTTTTGGATGCGAGTAGGTGTTTAGGATGCTATAGTGGCGTTTGAATCGACGAGTCGTCGGTGCAACTGGAGTTTCGTAAGCAACGAAGTCGTTGGTTTCGGCCCAATGCGAGGAGAGAGATTGTCGGTGTGTTGGACACAACGAGACTTGAAAAAAATAATCAACAACCTTTTTTACACAAAACAAAACAGAAACTGAGAAGAAAATAGCAGTATTTGCTTCATTTCTGATTCTTTCGTTTTAATTATCAGCGCATCTACCACTTTAATTTTTCTTCCTGCGCCCCCAATGACACATTCAAAAGTGGCAAACATACCGCTAACAATGTTTTCACCGTTCGCAGTTACAAATTTTCGGCCTTTTATACGTCTCGTTGACTTCTTCAACCCCTCCAATAGACTCGAATGCACCACTGACACTGATGTCCCCGAATCAATTATCATATTTGCTTTTCTAATATGATTCGATGAAGTGAATAGATCTACCATCAAACATGGGTGTAATAGCCCTTCGTGTCTGTTCAGCCCCACTTCTTTTACCGAACAGACGGCTCCGGTTAGTCATTGTGGCAAATGAACGCCTCGTTGAGACTCCATGTAGCTCTGGATACTTTGACGATCCTGTTCAGTCAAATCCTCGTATGTCTCCTGTTCATTTGTCGCTTCGTTGTTGCAGCCTCTTTTCTTCCATGCTCCTTTTCTTCCTGAACCTTTCTTTTCAGTTCTCCGTTTATTCGGGCATTTCGGCAATGAATGTAGTTCCTCTCTGAGCATGTCCAAGTTATTCGTACACTCTCGGCAAACGTCAGCAAAAACCTTGAATTTAGCTGCTCCTGTTGTCTTTGGTCCCTTTCATTACCGTCCTCCGCGTTAAGACCAGCAAAAATATTTCTCAAATTCTTAAACCTCCTTGGTCCCTGCTCAGGTTTTCGTGTACAATTTCCACCAGCTCGTTCGAATCTAACTGTTGCGATTACTTCGGCATCATCACATGCTTCCTCGAACAGGTCGTCGAGTTCTGACTCACCACAATATTCGAACTCTGCAGATTCTCTAACTTGACGTACTGCTCCGGTCACTCTTGACTTTCTACATTCTTGTTGAACAAGTTTCTGCCAATAATGCTACTTATTAGCTAATGTAGATGGGTTCAAATCTTGTTCTTTCTCTACAAACTTGTCCTCCACAACCCTACATTTGTCCTTGTCCAGGCCTATAGCTGCAATACCTTCTAGCACCAACCATAACATCTGGTTCACCGTGTCGTTCTCAGCCTTTGACACAGTTTCGTCCCCCTCATATACGTTCAGATTCGTATCTTTTTCTAACGCATACGTACGTACCGTCGATTCCAGTCTTTGCACGTTCCACATGAATTTTCCTGGTGACAATTTTGCTGAGTTTGCTACCTCTCTGATGGTATCCCACAGCTCACTTGGTCTCTTCCACTCATTTTCAATTTCATCGATATTCGCCCAAAGCAATACCTTAGTTTTGAAGTCTCCCCAACTCAAAATCTCCTCTTTGTAGCTTCTCCACTATGTACTACTCCGCAACGTACGTCTGGAACAGCGTTCGAGTTACGAAAGCCGTCATTCTCCATTTAACAGCTGGTGCCATCGTGGCCTGCCCTTTCTCGAAAAATTTCGACGATCGACTGACCTTGATTTTTGACGAACTGTCGGTTTCCACAGTGAATAATCTCACCCCTATATATTTCATATACTCATTCTACGGTCTGCGCCGCGCCTTGGGAAAACGTTTCTCTCTCACGAAATCCGTCAGTGATCATGTCTACTGGTATTACTCAGTACCTTCCATGTCCATTTTAAAGTCTTTGTGCGCTCTGGCGCACATCTTTGTTTCTTTTTGATCGCGTGGTCAATCGCTGGACATCCATGTTTCCAATTCTCGAAGCGTCTTCAACTCCGATATCTTATCACTTTAAGTGAGTCCAACAGTGCCACCATTCTTACTGATGAACTGGCCATTACTTGGCTAGCCATTGCCTTGACTTTGTCCGCCTCTTAAAATAAAACAGCCAGAACCTTTCTAACAAAAAACCAACGACACGTAGACTCCCTGCTAACTTAATCCTAGACAATCTCAACGACTCGTCGAGACGCTTGCCCCGGCTAACAGACGAAAATGAAAAATTCACAACAACTGTTTGAAGTGCCCCGGCGTTCGAACTACCCGTACTGTACACCCTCTCGCTGTTGTTTGCGACTCGCTAAATCTTCAAACAAAACTCTGAATGCCCCATAGCGCAATGGCACCACACTAAGCGAAACCGGCCACCTACGTTCTATTTAAAAACATAAAGTCGATACTAACTCACCTAAACTTCGACCAAGGTACGCCAAACCGGCACGGTTCCTCAAAAGGTGTTCCGGAATATACCTCTAGTAAGACTTACACGTCCAAATAGGATTTACCTGTTTTTCTCCACAAATCTTCTTCGAAAAACTGTAGTTTTCGTTTTCATTCAGACACCACGTAACAATAGGAGTAAAGTCCTTCTAAATACCTCGTCTATATCAAGGTATTAGGACTGAACGACCTCTTTGTCTAGACTTCCAGTCCATCTGATAAACCTTCTGAGTGAATTCTGCTGTAGTTGGCTCGAATGCTTATCCTGCGATGATTGACACAATACTTTGTATTTGATATACGAAACCTATTTATTTGATTAATTCAACAATTTCAACATAAATATATCTCTGCACTTACTCGAAGTAATCTCTCGATGTGCGAGCTGATTCAAATATTCGAGCGAATCCAGAGTTAATTTGCCCTACTTGCCATTCATTGGCCCGTAAGCAATCTTAGAATCTAGTGTAGTAGTCCCACTTTGCAAGGCTCGTCACAGCATACACGACATCGCCCCCTCATCTGAGTTCAGCGACTTGTTGGATTCTATACCTCAAGTCAGCGCCGTCGTGAGTTAGCGACTCGGTCGATTAAACTAGATCGATTACTCGATAACTAATTCAACGACTCTTTGGGTAAACGACCCTCTGAGAAAACGCGTGTACCTACGTAGTTCTGCTCATTACGCAGTATCTTTACAAGGAGACATTTCGTAACTTAAAAATCTATTTCCTCCCAGACAAAATTTCCAAATTAGCTTAGATTTTCCATATGAAACGGTACGATAGCATGCCGAAATAAAAGCACGAGCTTTCTGTGATTCGGTGTCTGACCAATTCTAGAACGGCAAATACCGACGTTTTTTGGCTTTCTTCAGACTTTAAAATCTATCTTCTCCGACAATAAATTCAAAAATGCCTGAAATTTTCTACTGTTTAAAGCACAAGCTCATCTTAATTTGTTGATTATAAACCGAAATATGTATTTTTTTTGGTCAATTCTCGGAAAAAAATTCGAATAAATGTCACATGATGAGAATGTACTAGAACTAATATAAAACAGGCAAAAAATCAAGGGGTTGTGAGTGTAAAGAATGCAAACATTGAAAAAAAAGTTTCGGTTCTCTAGACTTGGCCTCCGCGAAGATTGGTAGACACGCCATCAATGGTCGTGTCGAGATTTTCTTTGGAAAATCACGCTGTTGATGCGTGTTTTCTGCCACACTGAATTTGATTGGAGCGATTTGAAATAAGGAATTTCAATCTCAAAAAAAAGTATCAATGTTTTTAAGCTATCTTGTAGAAAATTTTATGGTCATTTTAAGACGTAAATTTTTTTTGTTTTTGAAATTTTTCCAAAAAATCCTTTTAAGGTCAAGTTTCATGACTCACTGTTAGCCAGCTGTAAATTCAAATTGGAAGCTGCGCACAGTTTTTTTCTGTAATTCAGGAGAAAAAGCTGATACATATTTCAAGTTTTTTGACTTAGGGCGCAATGACGCAAGGTCTATTCAAGTTCATCGTAGAGACTTAAAAGTAACTTCAAAAGAATCGGAAAGTCGCTTTTGATAAAATATTCGCAACTATGGGTCAATTATGTTACTGAAAGCTCGCTAGAGAGCAAACACTGGTCAAACCTCAAGGATAGCTCGAGTCATGTAAAAACTTACAAGTACCCTCAAAAGAATCGGAAAGGTCGATTTTCTGATGACCGTTTAAGCAACACTGGGTCAGTTATATACTGAAGTCGCTAGAGAGCAATATTTGACCAGTTAAAACTTGGAATTTTATCAGAGTTTATCTCTTGATGCAGAAAAAAAGTGCGCTAGCTCAATTTGCAATTTTAACAGCTGGCTAAAAGTTAGTTATGTAAATTGACTTAAAATCATTTTTTGAAAAAATTCACAAAAAAAAATCCTACGTATAAAATGATCAGAAAAAGTTCTCTACAAGATAGCTTAAAAATTGACACTAATTTTTGAGTTTTGAATTCCTTATTTCAAATCGTCTTGGTTCAAGCCAAAAGACCTTGCGCTTTACGCGGTCTCCCCTTCGATGCTTGAAATTTTACCACAGCGAGAAATTATTCTCAAATGAACTATTTTATTAGAAAAGCAAAAGAGAATATTGTTTCCAATTGTTGAAGCGTGCGATTAGGGAAAACTTCATACTGCAAAATTTTTTTGTTTGATTTAATTTGAACAAATTGACCGAGTTGGAGCGAATTTTTGTGAATAGAAGTACATATAATTTACCGGTTTTTAGTGCGGCATCAGTGACTCACCCTGCAAAAACTCGTTCAATTTAATAACAAGTCTTTGAGAACATTTCCAGATAAAAAGTATCTGATATAATCTAATCTACGTTTTAAGTGGTTGTTATGGAGCGTATTGAAGGTTTGTTTGAGCGTAGGTTGAACTGTAACTGATGGGTTGGCAGTAGAAGGCCAAGATTGCCAGAAGGCCAAAATGGCAAAAGGCCAAAAACCGGTAAGGCCTAAATAGAAAAGGCCAAAACAGCAGAAGGCCAAAAAAGTTAAAGGCCAAAACTGGTCTAGAAATGATCTAGAAAACTTTTTTTAAGTTGAGCGAAGTTTTTGCAATACACTTATGCCAGTTTACCGAGAAAACGCGCGGTCGAAATCTAAAAAAACAGCCTAATCAGCGACACTCACACCCCTAAAGAAGCAAGTCGGTGCTGGGCCAGGTCTTGATCTGAAATGAGCTTATAATTTATCTGATTAATTATTCACATTTATTCGAACACTTTGAATTGTTTCGTAAAGGAGTCGGCACATTTGAAAAATAATTTTGCATCGGATCGATAAATTTGAAAAAAATTTTTTAGAACGGATCGGAAATCACAAAAATGAATCTGTATGGTATCGGGAGCTTCGAATCGATTTGAACAGAATCGGATCGGTAGACTCGCTAAAAACAGTCGATCGAGATTGTCCACATGCCTTCGGCAGTCAAAGGTTGCGTTCTTTATAATCATCAATTGATTTGATGTCAAATTTAAATTTTCAAACTCAAGTTTCTGTAAAATCGAATAAAATCCTATTAAGATTTTTATCGGCCGAATTCCAAACTCAATGTTCTTACCACCCCTCTTATTGAATTGAGTTAATTTGCATTTTCAATTCTCAGTGTGTCCGGGCCGATGCAATCACGAACGAAAAGAAATAAGTTTGACGACGATATTAGACGGCGGACCGCGAGTTGCCTAGTATGGGAAATCCAATAGGTTTTTTTCTTTGGTTTTGGTTAATTTAGTTAAAGAAATCATTCAGCGCACGAGTAAGAAGGTTATCTTACTTGCATAAAAAGCACTTCAGAAGATAAATAAAAGGATGAGTTTTCTTCTGAATCTTAGGCTTATATCTCATAACATTATTATTTTAACTGTACTTTGACTCTGATATTTAGATTAAGGGCCCTGGCTACATATCGTGACTATTTGAAATATACAAACAACGCGAGATACTCGCAGCTAATAAAAACCATGATTTTGGAATTAGCAAATGAAACATGGTTGAAGGGGTTACTGTGCACTATTCATATTAAATGTGATCAGACTAATTTCGACCAAAAAAATCACAATGGTGGTAGTTTCGCACCAAGACGTCTAGGTCGGCGACCAGGAGACTTCAAAGACCGAAAATGAGCCATTTTTGAGTGAAATTAGAGACCATTTTCTCCAGTAACCACACAAGTCCGACTTTTAATTTTACTTTATTTATAAGATGATCTTATGTGGGACTTTAATCCAGCTGCCTGTTTTCGATAAAAATGTCATCAAGGGAGTATCGGTCGCAATGTTTCTAAGACATTTTTGAGGTCTAGAAACATTGCGACCGCTACCCCTTTAATTACAATTGTATCAAAAACGGCCGGCGTTATGTACCCTAATATTGTAAACCTGATCTTGGCGTAGGTGATCGCTCCATCAGTCTCCCTATCAGGGCCCTGATATGTATCAACGATTATAAATGTTAATTAATTTGACAAAAATCAAGATTATGGTTCATAAATTGAAATTGCGAAAACAATAATGTGGTCGCTTCACTTTAACAAAAACATCAATTTTTTTTGTTAATTTTTCGATATTTAATCTTGTCAAATTAAAATGAAAGACAATATATTCAAGTTTTTAAGCATGAAAAATGAAGGCACTGATAATTTCTATTTTCTCGGTTATGTTACGGTTAACCGGTAATTGATGAGCTTCTGAGATACTATTTGCAATTGTACACACGGTGTGACCCGCTGCTTTACTGAAAATCACCTTTGAAAAAACTTTTCAATGCGACGAGTAACCCCACGTTAATATAATATTGAATATCTGATTAGGCTATCCGAAAATTACCAGTTTAAGGTTGGTTGTATGAATTCATACTCTTTTTATTGAAAATATCAATCAACTGACCAAACTTTAATGTCAGAGCATATCCTGGTCAAAAAATATACCAAATGTGCTTTTTCGATTTTTATTATTCGAACAACATCAAAAAAAATAGAAACGCGGACACCCTTAACTCTGATATCATTTATTTGAATAATAAAAGAAGTTCAACAAATAAAAGCGTAGAAGGACTTTTTAACGCGGTTAGGAAGCATTATTATAGGCACTGTAACACGCCGCCCTGTTTATTTTTATACATGAAGTTTCATGAAGTTAAACAGCCCAATACTTAATTTAATTATTGTTTTATGGACGACAGTATCCTGTCAGAAGCTCGTCATCAATTAATTTATTTCACAGTTTAAATAATTGAACAATAATAGCCAGGTCGCTCACGGCAATAGAGACAGTAATAAAATGTTTTGTTCAATAATAACAAAAACGTGTAGAGCGTTCGAAATGACGTCATTATTTGAAAAAGTTTTTAATTCTATAAGGAGTTTTAAAATAAAGTTAAATATGAAGTAAAATGCCAAAAAAGAATGAATCACATACTTCTACCAAGTGCAATCCGGCAGGAATTAGGCTAATAATTGTGAAATTGCAATGTTTTTCTAGCAAATGGGTCGTCGATGTTGGGCAGCGATATGGGACCTCCGCCCAGGGGTCTGCGCACTCTGAAAAAGCTTTGGAATGACATACGTTAAATTTTTGGATCGTGGGATCGGATCGGGCTTTATTTTTTGGATCGGATCGGTCGCGTCCTTCAAATTTTTTTGGATCGGATCGGGATCGGAATCGGTCCACCTCAAATGTTTTGATTCGGATCGGGATCGGATCGATGGCTCAAAAAAAAATGGATCGGATCGGAATCGGATCGGATGGGATCGGTTTTCCGAAGAGTCGATTTCCGACATTGTTAAGCGCGGAAACAATTTTAAAAAGCTGAAATTTTGCATGGGACGTTATTATCCAAAATCAGGACCCCTGCTGTAGAACCATGCCAATATCGCTGCGGCCAAGGGCGAGCAGTTTAAAAACAATTTGTATCAAATTTTGAAACCATACGAAAAAGTGCTTTTAGCAAAAAAAATGTATCAGTTACTATCAGAAAATAATTTTCCTCAAGTCAATTATTTTCTACTTGATGTTTGAAAAATAGTTTGCAGTCAGTCTCTGTCGTTATCAATCAAATGAGGTAAGAAGATATACCAATCGAAACTAAAGGGTTTCTCCAATTCATTTCTCGGCCGAAAAAACAGAAAAAACGCTATTTTTCAAAAATTTGAATAATTTTGCGTTCATTTTTTTCAGAAATTAATGATATTGATTACCTACTAGTAAACTCATTGGCAATAATCGGGCACAGGGGCCGCACAGCTTTAATGAGGATTTTCAAAAATTTAGAACCATTACGAAAATGAGGTCAGCGAAAAAAGTATCAGTTACTATAAGAAAATTTTTTTGATTAAGTCATACTTCGTACCTGATTTTGAAAATTGCAAGTTAGTCAAGTTCAGTCAAGACAAAAAGAAAAGTGAGGAGCATGTAACCAACAAAAATATGACGTTCCGATTAACTTCGCCAAAAAACAGAAAAAATATTTTTCAAAATTTTGGAAAATTTTTCAGTCACCTTTCTTGAAAAATTTAAGATTGATAGGTGGCCCGCGATTGAAGCATTTCTGGTTGAAAGCATTTTGAAGGTAAAATCTGAAGAACTGCATATATTTTTTTCCGAGAAGACATTCTTTTAAAATTTTTGATCCTCTTCCTGATTTGGCTGAAATTAAAATGGTGATTAAGCTCATGGTGAGACGTGAAGCGGTATGCGAAAATTTAATTTCCGATCACAGGTTCATAATGTGGATTACGAAATTGGTCTAAAAAACCATAAAATACCCCAAAAAATAATTTTTTTAAATATTGTCCTCTTATAGGACAGTCCTCCGGATCCTATTGATGTGTCTGTTTATCACAATCCGATGATTTGCACGAAAAACCTATTTTATCGGAACGCGAAGACCTTGTTTTGACAATCAAAAGTCGGAAATTAAATTTTGCAAATAAGCGGTCACTTGGTCCAAGTCAGTGTAAAAGATGTATATATGAATAAATGATGTTTAAGAACCGAATTTATTTTGAAGATAATCATCCAATTTTAAAATTAAATTTTATTTAATCTATTAAAAATGGTGGCCGATGATGATGGCAGATTGAAGGGGGTTTTTTTGTAAATATAGTTATTTTGTTGAAAAATGACCCACAATCGGCCGAAGACCGATAAGGAAGGATATTACTATTTTGTATTAACTTTGTGTTGAAAACATGACCTAGATCGGTCATATAAAGGGATATATTAATTTAAATTTAATGTTTGAGGAAATGAGCCCAAAATGCGGCCGAAAGCCCGATAAAAGGAGGAATTATATTTAATTATTGATATTGTTTGTAAGAGATAAGCCCAGAATCGGCCGATAAAGGGGGATATACGCCGCGAGTTTCCAGTGGTTGAAGACTTTGTGCTGGGAATGAAACCATTCATCTTTTTGCTACAACAAATTATCAATCGATAAGTGATGAACGCAACAAATCAGCGTAGTTGCCCCCTTAAATGCAGATGAAAAAATGACCTTAAATCAAAATTTCGATTTTCATTTCTTCTAGGAATTAAATTTAAGGGAACACAGAATAGATTAAAAATTTTATGCCCAAAAATATCCATAACTCTCTAGAAAAAAAAAGGGGGATAAAGGTAAAAAAGCCGCTTCGGATATGATCCCCTAATGCAGAAAAAAAGCCCTAAATCAAAATTCGATTTTCATATCAATAGAATTAAATTTAAGAACAAATAGATAATATAATTATTTTGAAAATTCCAAAACTCTAGAAAAAGGTGATAAGGGCGCTCGATATGATCCCCTTAAACTGCAGAAAAAGACCCTAAAATCAAAATTTTCGATTTCATTCAGTTTTGAATTAAATTAAGGAACAAATAGATATAAAATATTATGCAAAAGGTTCCCCCCATAACTCTAAGAAATGGCGATAGGTGCGCTTCGGAGATGATCTTTTAAACCGCAGAAAAAATGACCCTAATATCAAAATTGCAATATTCACTTAATTTTGCATGTAAATTAAGGAAAATAATAGATATAAATATTTATGCAAAATCTCCATTATCCCATCTTTATTGTTATATGAGCATGGAATTCAGCTCTGGAAATAAATTCGTAAACCATTTAATTCCTTAAGATATACCCCGAACTTTTGCAGTCTTTAACGCAGCATTTTCAATAAGTTCAGTTCCTGTTCTGTTAAAATTTGGGTAAAGATCTCTCTCTGGATCTCTAGGGGGATTTCTCGATCCAATTTCCCCGGAGCAATTTGAAACAAAGATTTCGCCATTCTTCGAAAAATATTTTTCATTATGATTCAAGATCTAAATAGTTTGACGTAAATATAGTCAAGAGGCGCAGCAGACAAATTCATGCTGCTATTTAATGGTGTTTACACAATTTAGTTAAAGGGTACGAACCATTTACATGATGACACAATTAGGATTATTTCAGTTAATGTAGAGTAACTAAGTGAAAATATGGAGGATTAATCAGCTTATTTATTTTATTGTTTTATGTATGAACATAAAAGTTTTTATTAAGTATATTGACATTCCACTCAAGTTGCATCGCTCTGAAACTAAAGTTTTTCATCAATTTATCGTATTTGTAAAATAAAACTGCTTTTGTTCCACCTCAAAGGTCTCATTCCATTTGTGTCAACCTACTGAAACCAGGCGTGTAAATTTTTAATTTATTTAATAAAAATGATCCCAAAAGCCTGCAAAGGCTGATAAAAGGAGGAATTTTAAAATTTATTTGGTTGAATAAAGGAGCCCCGATCCGCCGAAGACCCATTAAAAAGCGGGAATATTATATTTGAAATAATTTTGTGAAATGCACCCCGATGCCGTAAGCGAATAAAGGGATTTATATTCTAAGTATGTTATTGAAAAATGAGCTCACGAATCGGCCGAAGCCGAATATGCCTGGGCAGATTGATTATTATTAAATTTTGTTGAAAAATTGAGCCCCAAGATCGCCGAAGGCCGATGAAAAAACGCTTAGGTAATATGATTCGATAAAAAATAAGCGCCAAATCGGGCGAAGGATTTACGTAATTATAATTTGTTGAAAAATTTAGTATCGAATCGGCGACGGCCGATAAACGGGGAAAGTATATTGTTATTAGTTTTTTAAATAGCGTCCACTATGGGCCGGAGGCGATTAAAGGTGGGATTTTGAATTATTTTTAATTTTAGTTCAAAATAGAGCCCAAACGGCCGGAAGCCATAAAATTTATGATATAATAAATATTTGTTGAAAAATTAGCCCAATGGTTCCGATGCCGATAAAGAGGATTTATTTTGATTATTTTTGGAAAAATAATGCCCAAAAACGCCGAGGCCGATAAGGAAGAATATTATAGTGTGCAATTAGAATTTGTGAAAATGAGTCTCCAATGATGGCCCGAATGGTCGATAAGGGAGATATTAATAGTTTAAAATTTAAGTTTTTTTGAAAAATAAGCCTCAAAATCGGCCGAAAGGCCGAAAAAGGAGATTCATGTTAATTTAATTGTAAAGGGAATGAGCCCAAATCGACCGAGCCGATGAAGGGAGATATATAGGAATTAAATTTGTTGACAAAATGAGCCCTAAGGGATTGTGGTGCTTCCAGCAATTGCTGGGGAAAATAGCTCTTTTTAAACTCAGAATATTTTGTGAGAATGAGTGAACGTTATTTTTTTCACATTGTTATATGTAGTCCGTAACCTGAAGGAAGTCAAAATATTGATTCGGTTTTAGAATAATATTACAACTATTCAACTTTAAACATTAAACCTAATTGTGGTATTTATTCCATTGAGTAACCGTCATATCCACGTTACCAAAATCACATTATCCGATTATGTCTGAAAAAAGTTCTCTACAAATAGCAACCAAAGAATATTTTATAAATTCATTTCTAAGCCGTAAATGTATTTTGAAAATTCTTTGCTTAGTAATATAGGCAAAAGAGTAGATTATTTACAAAAAAAGTGATACTCACGAACGGTACAATCGATTATTTTTCTTTCATAAATCCTTCTCATATTATTAATATAAACTATTGAACCAAGGAAATTAAAAATTGATTTATATTTTTCACAATCACTTTCATGCGGATTTAATGCGCGCCATTAACAGGTAGCCGAAAATTTTAATATATGAAAGAGCGCAAAATTTGAACGACTTCATATAAAATACTTTCATTAGACTTCCTTTTTTAGCGAAGCTTGTTTTTTTGTATTCTGAAATGTACCATAATCTAGAATATTTTCCGTTTCCCAGTTTTAGCAAGCCGAAATGATATTGTGTTGGAAATTTTCTAGAATATTGGTCAAAATTTCAACCAATTTATTTGATCTGCAATCTCCGTAAAATGGACACTATAAGGTATTTTGTTTATTTGATTCATCTGTCATTATTCGGCAATTTCAGACAAGCGATTTCAAAGTTCTAGAATAAAATATGCCAGAAATAATGTGTTTTTTTAATTGCAAACGAATTCCCGACGGTGGCTGGATGGACAGATGCCAATGAAAAAATACAGCAATTTGCACCTTGGCTTGCAAAAACTATCTTGCACTCCCCACATCCCTTTAAGGAGTACTGGTTGCATTTTAAGGCCAAAAAACAGGGTTTTCGTCGGCGCCTCAAATGACAGTACTCAGAAACCAGCACGAAACATACGTTCAAAGTTTAGAATTAACTGACGATNACTGTCGGTTTCCACAGTGAATAAACCACCCCTATAATATTTCATATACTCTTCTACGGTCTGCGCCGCTGCTTTGGGAAAACGTTTCTCTCTCACGAAATCCGTCAGCTGATTCATGTCTACTGGTATTACTCAGTACCTTCCATGTCCATTTTAAAGTTCTTGTGGCCTCTGGCGCACATTCTTTGTTTCTTTTCATCGCTGTGTCAATCGCTGACATCCATGTTTCCAATTCTCGAAGCGTCTTCAACTCCGATATCTTTATCACTTTAACCCACATACTCATTTTGGTAATCTATTACCAGCTCGACCCTGGAGCGCTCAAATTTATATAGTTGCCATGATCGGATTAACTTAATATTTAAAATGCGTGGAGTCCAACAGTGCCACCATTCTTACTGATGAACTGGCCATTACTTGGCTAGCCATTGCCTTGAATTTGTCCGCCTTCTTAAAATAAAACAGCCAGAACCTATTCTAACAAAACCCAACGACACGTAAGACTCACCTGCTAGACTTAATCCTAGACAATCTCAACGACTCGTCGAGACGCTTGCCCGGCTAACAGACGAAATGAAAAATTCACAACAACTGTTTGAAGTGCCCCGGCGTTCGACTAACCGTACTGTACACCCTCTCGCTTGTTGTTTGCGACTCGCTAAATCTTCAAAACAAAACTCTGAATGCCCCATAGCGCAATGGCACCACACTAAGCGAAACCGGCCACCTACGTTCTATTTTAAAAACTAAAGTCGATACTAAATCCTAAACTTCGACCAAGGTACGCCAAACCGGCACGGTTCTCTCAAAAGGTGTTCCGGAATATACCTCTAGTAAGACTTACACGTCCAAATTAGGATTTACCCTGTTTTTTCTCACAAATCTTCTTCGAAAACTGTAGTTTTCGTTTCAATTCAGACACCACGTAACAATAGGAGTAAAGTCCTTCTAAATACCTCGTCTATATCAAGGTATTAGGACTGAACGACCTCTTTGTCTAGACTTCCAGTCCAATCTGATAAACCTTCTGAGTGAATTCTGCGGTAGTTTGCTCGAATGCTTATCCTGCGATGATTGACACAATACTTTGTATTTGATATACGTAACCTATTTATTGATTATTCAACAGTTTCAATAAATATATCTCTGCACTTACTCGAATCAGTATAATCTCTCGATGTGCAGAGCTGATTCAAATATTCGAGCGAATCCAGAGTTAATTTGCCCTACTTGCCATTCATTGGCCCGTAAGCAATCTTAGAATCTAGTGTAGTAGTCCCACTTATGCAAGGCTCGTACACTAGCATACACGACATCGCCCACCTCTCTGAGTTCAGCGACTTTGTTGGATTCTATACCTCAAGTCAGCGGCTCGTTGAGTTAGCGACTCGGTCGATAAACTAGATCGATTACTCGATAAACTAATTCAACGACTCTTTGGGTAAACGACCCTCTGAGAATTAACCGCGTGTATCCTACGTAGTTCTGCTCATTACCGCAGTATCTTTACAAGGAGACATTTTCGTAACTTAAAAATCTATTTCCTCCCAGAACAAAATTTCCAAATTAGCTTAGATTTTCCATAGAACACGTAACGATAGCATGCCGAAATAAAAGCACGAGCTTTCTGTGATTCGGTTGTCTGACCAATTCTAGAACGGCAAATACTCGACGTTTTTGGCTTTCTCAGACTTTAAAATCTATCTTCTCCGACAATAAAAATTTCAAAATGCCTGAAATTTTTCTACTGTTTAAAGCACAAGCTCATCTTAATTTGTTGATTATAAACCGAAATATGATTTTTTTTGGTCAATTTCGGAAAAAAATTCGATAAAAATGTCACATGATGAGAATGTACTAGAACTAATATAAAACAGGCAAAAATCAAGGGGTTGTGAGTGTAAAGAATGCAAACATTGAAAGAAAAAGTTTCGGTTCTTCAGACTTGGCCTCCGCGAAGATTGGTATAACATCGCCATCAATGGTCGTGTCGAGATTTTTCTTTTGAAAATGCACGTGTTGATGCGTGTTTTCTGCCACATATGAATTTGATTGGAGCGATTTGAAATAAGGGAATTTCAAATCTCAAAAATAAAGTATCAATGTTTTTAAGCTATCTTGTAGAAAATTTTTATGGTCATTTTAAGACGTAGAATTTTTTTTTGTTTTTGAAATTTTTCCAAAAAATTCTTTTAAGGTCAAGTTTTCATGACTCACTGTTAGCCAGCTGTAAAATTTCAAAATAGGAAGCTAGCGCACATTTTTTTTCTGTAATCAGGAAAGAAAAAGCTGATACAATTTTCAATTTTTTGACTTAGGGCGCAATGACCAAGGTCTATCTCAAGTTCATCGTAGAGACTTAAAAGTAACTTCAAAGAATCGGAAAGTCGCTTTTTGATAAAATATTCGCAACTATGGGTCAATTATGTTACTGAAAGCTCGCTAGAGGCAAAACTGGTCAAACCTCAAGGTAAAGCTCGAGTTCATCGTAAAAACTTACAAGATACCCTCAAAAGAATCGGAAAGGTCGATTTTCTGATGCCGTTTAAGCAACACTGGGTCAGTTATATACTGAAGTCGCTAGAGAGCAATTATTTGACCAGTTAAAACTTGGAATTTTATCAGTTTATCTCTTGATTGCAGAAAAAAAGTGCGCTAGCTCTAATTTGCAATTTTAACAGCTGGCTAAAGTTAGTTATGTACATTGACTTTAAATCATTTTTTGAAAAAATTTCACAAACGAAAAATCCTACGTATAAAATGATCAGAAAAAGTTCTATACAAGATAGCTTAAAAACATTGACACTAATTTTGAGTTTTGAATTCCTTATTTCAAATCGTCTTGGTTCAAGCCAAAAGACCTTGCGCTTACGCGGTCTCCTCTTCGATGCTTGAAATTTTACCACAGCTGAGATAATTATCTCAAATGAACTATTTTACTTAGAAAAGCAAAAGAGAATATTGTTTCCAATTGTTGAAGCGTGCGATTACGGGAAAACTTCATACTTGCAAAATTTTTTTGTTTGATTTAATTTGAACCAAATTGACCGAGTTGGAGCGAATTTTGTGAATAGAAGTACATATATTTACCGTTTTTAGTGCGGCATCAGTGACTCCCCTGCAAAACTCGTTCAACTTTAATAACAAGTCTTTGAGAACATTTCCAGATAAAAAGTATCTGATATAATCTAATCTACGTTTTAAGTGTTGTTTTATGGAGCGTATGAAGGTTTTTGTTTGAGCGTAGGTGACCTGTATCTGATGGGTTGGCAGTAGAAGGCCAAGATTGCAGAAGGCCAAAATGGCAAAAGGCCAAAACCGGTATAGGCCTAAATAGAAAAGGCCAAAACAGCAGAAGGCCAAAAAAAGTTAAAGGCCAAAACTGGTCTAGAAATGATCTAGAAAACTTTTTTTTAAGTTGAGCGAGTTTTTGCAATACCACTTATGCCAGTTTACCGGAGAAAACGCGTCGAAAATCTAAAAACAGCCTAATCAGCGACACTCACAACCCTTAAAGAAGCAAGTCGGTGCTGGGCCAGGTCTTGATCTGAATGAGCTTATAATTTATCTGATTAATTATTCACATTTATCCGAACACTTTGATGATGTTTCGTAAAGGAGTCGGCCATTTGAAAAATAATTTTGCATCGGATCGATAAATTTGAAAAAAAAAATTTTTAGAACGGATCGGAAAGCTCACAAAATATGAATCTGTATGGTATCGGGAGCTTCGAATCGAATTTGAACAGAATCGATCGGTAGACTCGCTAAAAACAGTCGATCGAGTTGTCCACATAGCCTTCGGCAGTCAAAGGTTGCGGTCTTTTATAATCATCAATTGATTTGATGTGAAAATTTAATTTTCAAACTCAAGTTTCGTAAAATCGAAATAAATAAAATCCTATTAAGATTTTTTAGGCCGAATTCCAAAACTCAATGTTCTTACCACCCCTTTATTGATTTGAGTTAATTTGCATTTTCAATTCTCAGTGGTGTCGGGCCGATGCAATCACGAACGTAAAGAAAATAGTTTGACGACGATATTAGACGGCGGACCGCGAGTTGCCTAGTATGGAAATCCAATAGGTTTTTTTCTTTGGTTTTGGTTAATTTAGTTAAAGAAATCATTCAGCACGAGTAAAGAAGGTTATCTTACTTGCATAAAAAGCACTTCAGAAAGATAAATAAAAGGATGAGTTTTTCTTCTGAATCTTAGGCTTATATCTCATAACATTATTATTTAACTGTACTTTGACTCTGATAATTTAGATTAAGGGCCCTCTGGCTGACATATCGTGACTAGTTTGAATATACAACAACGCGAGATACTCGCAGCTAATAAAACCATGATTTTGGAATTAGCAAATGAAACATGGTTGAAGGGGTTACTGTGCACTATTTATTTAAATGTGATCAGACTAATTCGACCAAAAAAATCCAATGGTGGTAGTTCGCAACCAGAGACGTCTAGTTCGGCGACCAGGAGACTTCAAAGACCGAAAATGAGCCATTTTTGAGTGAAATTAGAGACCATTTTTCTCAGTAACCACACATCCGACTTTTAATTTTACTTTATTTATAAGATGATCTTATGTGGGACTTTAATCCAGCTGAGCTGTTTTCGATAAAAATGTCAATCCAAGGGGGTATCGGTCGCAATGTTTCTAAGACATTTTGAGGTCTAGAAACATTGCGACCCGCTACCCCTTTAATTTACAATTGTATCAAAAACGGCTCGGCGTTATGTACCCTAATATTGTAAACCTGATCTTGCGTAGGTGATCGCTCCATCAGTCTCCCTATCAGGGCCCTGATATGTATTCAACGATTTATAATGTTAATTAATTTGACAAAAATTCAAGATTATTGGTTCATAAATTGAAATTCGAAAACAATAATGGTGGTCGCTTCACTTTTACAAAAAACATCAATTTTTTTTGTTAATTTTACGATAAATTTAATCTTGTCAAAATTAAAATGAAAGATCAATATTATTCAAGTTTTTTAGCATGAATAATGAAGGCACTGATTAGTTTTTCTATTTCGGTTATGTTACCGGTAACGTAATTGAGAGCTTCTGATGATACTATTTGCAATTTGTACACTGGTGTGACACGCTGCTTTACTGTAAATCACCTTTGAAAAAACTTTTCATGCCGACGAGTACCCACTTTAATATAATATTGAATATCTGATTAGGCTATCCGAAAATTACCAGTTTTAAGGTTGGTTGTATGAATTCATACTCTTTTTTATTGAAAATATCAAATCAAGCTGACCAAACTTTATGTTCAGAGCATATCTATTACGAGGAAGGTAGATCAAAAATGCCTAGGAAAAATACAAAACCAAATTACAAGGTAAAATTACAAGGTAAAAATACAAACCAATACAAACGAGAGTGAGACGGGCACCAACCAATGAAATCCCTGATTGAAACACAATTGGTTGTATTTTTACCTTAGGCAATTTTGATCTACCTTCTCGTAATAGGATATCCTTGGTCAAAAATATACCAATGGCGTTTTCGATTTTTATTATTCGACTAAACATCAAAAATGATAGAACGCGGACACCCTAACTCTGATATCATTTATTTGAATAATTAAAATAAGTTCAACTATAAAAGCGTAAGAAAGGACTTTTTAACGCGGTTATGAAGCATTATTATAGGCACTGTAACACGCCGCATGTTTATTTTTATACATGAAGTTTCATGAAGTTAAACAGCTCCATACTTTAAATTTAATTATTGTTTTATGACGACTAGTATCCTGTCAGAAGTCGTCATCAATTAATTTATTCAACATGTTTAAATAATTGAACAATAATAGCCAGGTCGCTCACGGCAATATGTAGACAGTAATAAAATGTTTTGTTCAATAATAACAAAACGTGTAGGCGTTCGAAAATGACGTCATTATTTGAAAAGTTTTTTAATTCTATAAGGAGTTTTAAAATAAGTTAAAATGAAGTAAAATGCCAAAAAAAGTGAAGATCACATACTTCTACCTAAGCAATCCGGCAGGAATTAGGCTAATAATTGTGAAATTGCATAGGTTTTTTTCTAGCAATATTGGGTCGTCGATGTTGGGCCAGCGATATGGACCTCCGCCTGTATTTTAAAAAAAATATGGCTCTGTGTGCGTGAACTTTTGTTGGCATATTTTGACATTAGTTAAATCGGATGGAACCCCTGACGAGTGTGGTTATGGCGAAAAACCAATTTGTAAATGATAGGAAATTTATATTACAGGGCGGTACTTCGATTTTATCAACGAAAACTGTCGATCTGAGGTTTTCTATGAACCAATTTGTATTTTAAAATTTCGTCATTAATATTTCGGCTGATCAACGAGTTAGAACGGAAGTTGTAGAGTAGATCCATATTATTTTTCAACCTTAAAAGATTCATTGTAATTCGTTCTCGTTCAGCAAAAAACTTGACGCTATTCCACTCGAAAATTAATAAAATCGAGTAGATTAAATCTGACTCCGGTTCATATAATTTCAAGAAAAATTAAATTAGTTGGAAATATGAATTGTATACTGTCAAAGTTAACAGCTAGAGAAAAGTCCTTTTTTTATAATTTTAAAAGTTCGTCTGAGACTCATAATATTATATATTCCATATATTATATATACTTTTAGATCGATCGAACGGACTTTTGTAGTACATCCGGGAGCGCATTTTTGATTGGCTGAAATTAATTCAGATCAAACTGTCGTTTGAAAAAGGAAAGTCCTTAGAGTTAAAATAATATAAACCAAAAATCTCTAAGTCATCGGTTTTTGTTTAATTTTAAGGGGTATACTGGCGCAGATTTTACAATTATTCACGGTGTATATTCTGATAACTAACAGTTCATGAAAAACCGAAAATTGCTAATTTGTAGATCTATCCTTAATTTAAGAAAAAGTTACATCACAAATTATTTGACTATTCCAATAGGAGTACAGTATCGTAACAAGGTGACATTTTCCAAACTGCAATCTATCTCTTCCAGACCCCCCGGGTATACAAATTGAGCTCAAAATTTTCACAGATCACGTAACGGTCGTATTTCAATATTTTCTCACAAAGCTTTTTTTGATTGGCGCGAACCAATTCTAGAACGCAAATAACCGCGACGATTATTTCACAAAATCCAGGACTTCAAATCCATCTCTTCCTAGGATATATTTGCAAAATGGCTCAATTTGTAATCAAGTATTACGAAGAAAATTGTAAAAAGTTACTCGCGGTTTTTTTTGGCAAATTTCCAGCTAAAACTGCGAAATATGAATTTTTTTTGGTTATTTTCAAAAATTTCCGTACAAAAAAGTGGTTTTCGATTTTTTTCGAAAGTTGGGCTCAAAAAAAGCCAGTGAAACACTGATGAGAAAGTTGGCTTACGTTGAAGGCCATATTTTGAAGTTTTAGTGGACAAATTTGAGCAAACGTATTTTTCAAACTCATTTTTAAAAAAATATTAGAAAAAATCGAAAATGCGGAAATTTTGAAAAAATTTTATGATTGAGTTTTTAGTACACTAAATTATCACCCGGATCAATTTGTGCATTTTAAAATACGCTCTAAGGCTTTATTTAATCAGGACAGATATAACCTCCTTACGAAAAATAATCTCTTCGAAACTACTTGAACAAATTTTGTCATTTTCTTAAAAATATCTAGTTCAAGGTATCACTGCTCTAACATTTTCTTGCAGTTTATTATGTCATAAAAACGCCCAACATCAATTGTTAATGTTTTGAACGCATTATATATCCCTATTCAACTTTTGTTAGATTCTCGGCCCTGACATTAGGAAACGTAGTGTGTTTTTAAGTATAGGGCCCGGGAACAAGAGTATGGTAAATCATTTCTTGTACCCACCAAGGCCCCAATAGACTTTGTCAATAGTAACAAAATATTTATTTTGCGGAAGTATTCTTGTTGACCCAAATTGGTCAATTCATCTTTTTTTGTCCTCAGTATATATCCTTGTTCACACTTTGTTATATCCCGGCCCAATTTCCAATTTGGTTTGTTATGTTAAGTGTGTGTGTTTAAGTGCAATTATTGAAATTGTATTGTTCTGTTTTTAGAGTTGGGCATTATTTGAGCGTTATTTTGAGGGTGGCGCTCGAGGGCCCTCGAGGCAACTTTTACACGTAGCTACAGAAATTACGAATTTGACAAATAATTTCGTGTCTCTCTCTCTGTAAGCGTCATCTTGTCCCTTTACAATAAAATTATTACTTAAAGTATAAAATATTTTAATATTTGAGATGGAAAAAACACATTAATTTATGTATTTACAGTTTATGCTTAGTTAAGTCATTGAATCAGTTATTATTGTAATCAAATATATTTCAGATAATTGTGGTCGGTGTAAAGTCTATAAAAAAATGATCACTTAAATTTATATTTCTAATACTTAAATTGGACAGGATTACGTTTGTCTCGTAGGACCATAAGCTTATTGGCAATTAAGTCTATGACACTCTAGCAAAAGTTTAGAGAAATTTTTAACTAAAACGATTAATCGAAAAGCTACAGTCGATTTGAAAGTTTTTGTGTGTTTGCGTGGGTCAAATATTTTCCTCAAATATTATTTTGATCATTTTTTGAGTAGTGAGGAAAAATAAGGAAAGTTATATGTTCTCGGTTAGTCTTTAAGGGGATGGGACAGGCAAATTTTTTAATTATGATAGATAGCCTTTTTTCGGAAATATAATTAGTGTTTTCGGACTAATTGATACTCTTAAATAAAACAAAATTGAATATTTTTTAAGAACTTGCTCAACTGTTTTTTCTACCCCTAAATTTTTGAAATTTTTTTTGAAAATCCTGATTTTGCTTTTTGAGAAATAACAGAGATTTTCTGACTAATTGGCACTCGAGAAATTCGAAAAACTGGTTTTGAAGACATCTTTCATTGTTTATTACACTTTCAGAACGCCAAATTTTGGCACTTGTAGGTTTTTGTATCAAATAATCAAAATAAGTTTTTTGGAATTTTTCAAAATTTTTAAGGAAGGTGGTTGAGTGCTCAATGATTTCATTGATTTCTTTAAACTTTTTTCTCCGTGGACTTAAAATTTCGAAATTTCAGGGAAAAATTAAAATCGTGTTTAAAATCAACAAAATAATTTTTTTTGATAATTTAAGGGGTATTTGTAGCAACTTCCCCACCATGTAAATCGACTTATAGAACATATGGGTGGATTGTTCTGAAACTTCTTGGAAGTTAATAATTATAGGAAATGGACAAAAAAATTTATGAAAAAAAATTTTGGTAGTCCACGTGATCAAAAATATAGCGATTTTTCTTTTTTTTTCAGTATTTTAATTGATTAAAACAGATGCCAGGTATTTTGGCGTATAACAGTTGTTGAGAAATCTTTCACAGAAGAGTTCAAAAAAGTGTAATTCGGAGCACTTCTAGTAGTGTTGATTCAATTTTCTGAAAATATTGTTTTTCAGATTTTTTTATGAATTTTAAGGGGGTGTTTGGTGCTCAATGTTTTTCAACTAACTTTTTTTCTTTGTTCTCCTCGGACTTCTGAAGTGAAAGTTTGTTGGGTAACGCGTCTAAATTCTGCTCACTTAATTTGGCACTGAGAAATTCGATAGAACTGGTTTTGAGACACTTCTCATTGTCTTTTCACTTTCAGATTCCTGGACAAATAAGTCTTTACTTTTTACAAATTACTATTTAATATTTTTAACGAGAAATAAATTTTCAAGATTTTTAATTAAGGTTATTATTTGGACTGTTATTTTAACAACCTTAGACGAAACTTATTTGAGATATCCATGACAGTTTCATCTATAAACTTTGATTGATTCAAAAATCAAATATCTATGTATTTAAGGGGAGTTCTTGGAGCTAAATTTTTTGCACATTTTTCGTTGTCCAAAAATAATTAATAAATCTGACAACGTATCTTTGGGCTAGGGTCATGAATATATTTTTCCAAAAATAAGAGATAAAAAGCATGCATTGTGATTGGTTGAAATTTTGAACCAATCAGCATCGCGTATTTTCTGGCCATTTTTTCAATACTTTTTTTTGCGGATTTAAAATGTATAATTTAATTTATGTTTTATAAAAAGTTCTTGTCTTTTTTTTGACTTTTGAGAATTAAATTCTCGAAAAAACTGGTCGATTTCCAGCGTTGTTTGTCTTCAATTTGAAGGTTTACGAAGCTTGAACTATTTCGTTGAAGCCAATAAAGCTTAAATTTGCGTTAATTACGAAAAATAAATTGCTTTTCAAATTTAGAATTTTAAGCTCAATTTTATTGGTCGAAACTCAGTGTATTCTTAGTGATTTTTAATCATATTTAAATAAATATATGTTCATAACAAGTTTTGCTTTTTTGACTTTTGAAAATTATAAAAAGTGCAAAAATCGTTATTTTGTGGTAAATTTTGTTCTCTAGCGCCTAATCCTACGTCTGCAGCAAGGTTTTTTATAGTTTGAACATATAGTCAGACAAATTTTTCACAGAATTGAGTCTCAGAGAAAAAAAATGCGCGCAAGTGCCGAAAATTACGTTTTCAAAGATAATAATAAAATTGAAATTTCCCAATATTTGCATTGTATTTGCTCTCTAGCTTCACAGGAGTTTTATGAATTTCCAATTAATTGACCATTGATTATTGAAGTTAACAAGTTTCACTTTTGGAGAGCAAAAGATTTTGAAAACTGAATCGTTAAAAATTTAATTTGGGTGTCCGGGTCGTTGGCATAATTGTCAATGCCCGAAATTTCAGATTAATCTATAAAACGTGGACATTTTGCGCTGATTACGAATTATAAGATTTTTTTTTTTCAATATTATGATTTTAAGCGAGATTTTGAGTGGTTCAAATGTGAACCAATCAGAATTGATGATTTGAAATATCCATGACACTCAGTGCATGTTTGTGATTGAAATTATAAATCAATAATGTTCCATTATTAAGTTTTGCTTTTTTTTGGCCTTTGAATGTATAAAAAAAATGCAAAACATCGTTTGATTTTTGATATCTTTTTTTTTTNACGAAAGCCGTCATTCTCCATTTAAGAGCTGGTGCCATCGTGGCCTGCCCTTTCTCGAAAAATTTCGACGACTTGATTTTTGACGAACTGTCGGTTTCCACAGTGAATAAACCACCCCTATAATATTTCATATACTCTTCTACGGTCTGCGCCGCTGCTTTGGGAAAACGTTTCTCTCTCACGAAATCCGTCAGCTGATTCATGTCTACTGGTATTACTCAGTACCTTCCATGTCCATTTTAAAGTTCTTGTGGCCTCTGGCGCACATTCTTTGTTTCTTTTGATCGCTGTGTCAATCGCTGACATCCATGTTTCCAATTCTCGAAGCGTCTTCAACTCCGATATCTTCATCACTTTAAGTGAGTCCAACAGTGCCACCATTCTTACTGATGAACTGGCCATTACTTGGCTAGCCATTGCCTTGAATTTGTCCGCCATCTTAAAATAAAACAGCCAGAACCTATTCTAACAAAACCCAACGACACGTAGACTCACCCTGCTAGCTTAATCCCTAGACAATCTCAACGACTCGTCGAGACGCTTGCCCGGCTAACAGACGAAAATGAAAAATTCACAACAACTGTTTGAAGTGCCCCGGCGTTCGACTACACCGTACTGTACACCCTCTCGCTGTTGTTTGCGACTCGCTAAATCTTCAAAACAAAACTCTGAATGCCCCATAGCGCAATGGCACCACACTAAGCGAAACCGGCCACCTACGTTCTATTTTAAAAACAAAAGTCGATACTAACTCACCTAAACTTCGACCAAGGTACGCCAAACCGGCACGGTTCTCTCAAAAGGTGTTCCGGAATATACCTCTAGTAAGACTTACACGTCCAAATTTAGGATTTACTGTTTTTCTCCACCAAATCTTCTTCGAAAACTGTAGTTTTCGTTTTAATTCAGACACCACGTAACAATAGGAGTAAAGTCCTTCTAAATACCTCGTCTATATCAAGGTATTAGGACTGAACGACCTCTTTGTCTAGACTTCCCAGTCCAATCTGATAAACCTTCTGAGTGAAATTCTGCTGTAGTTTGCTCGAATGCTTATCCTGCGATGATTGACACAATACTTTGTATTTGATATACGTAACCTATTTATTTGATTAATTCAACAGTTTCAATAAATATATCTCTGCACTTACTCGAATAGTATAATCTCTCGATGTGCCGAGCTGATTCAAATATTCGAGCGAATCCAGAGTTAATTGCCCTACTTGCCATTCATTGGCCCGTAAGCAATCTTAGAATCTAGTGTAGTAGTCCCACTTATGCAAGGCTCGTACACTAGCATACACGACATCGCCCACCTCTCTGAGTTCAGCGACTTNCGTAACTTAAAAATCTATTTCCTCCCAGACAAAATTTCCAAATTAGCTTAGATTTTCATAGAACACGTAACGATAGCATGCCGAAATAAAAGCACGAGCTTTCTGTGATTCGGTGTCTGACCAATTCTAGAACGGCAAATACTCGACGTTTTTTGGCTTTCTCAGACTTTAAAATCTATCTTCTCCGACAATAAATTTTCAAAATGCCTGAAATTTTTACTACTGTTTAAAGCACAAGCTCATCTAAATTTGTTGATTATAAACCGAAATATGATTTTTTTGGTCAATTTCGGAAAAAAATTCGATAAAAAATGTCACATGATGAGAATGTACTAGAACTAATATAAAACAGGCAGAAAAATCAAGGGGTTGTGAGTGTAAAGAATGCAAACATTGAACAAAAAAGTTTCGGTTCTCTAGACTTGGCCTCCGCGAAAGATTGGTATAACATCGTCCAATCAATGGTCGTGTCGAGATTTTCTTTTGAAAATCACGCTGTTGATGCGTGTTTTCTGCCCACATCATGACTTTGATTGGACGATTTGAAATAAGGAATTTCAAATCTCAAAAATAAGTATCAATGTTTTTAAGCTATCTTGTAGAAAATTTTTTATGGTCATTTTAAGACGTAGAATTTTTTTTTGTTTTTGAAATTTTTTCCAAAAAATCCTTTTAAGGTCAAGTTTTCATGACTCACTTTAGCCAGCTGTAAAAATTTCAAATTAGGAGCTAGCGCACATTTTTTTTCTGTAATCAGGAGAAAAAGCTGATACAATTTTAAGTTTTTTGACTTAGGGCGCAATGACCAAGGTCTATCTCAAGTTCATCGTAGAGACTTGAAAGTAACTTCAAAAGAATCGGAAGGGTCGACTTTTTGATGAAAATATTCGCAACTATGGGTCAATTATGTACTGAAAGCTCGCTAGAGAGCAAACACTGGTCAAACCTCAAGGTAAAGCTCGAGTTCATCGTAAAAACTTACAAGTACCCTCAAAAGAATCGGAAAGGTCGATTTTCTGATGACCGTTTAAGCAACACTGGGTCAGTTATATACTGAAGTCGCTAGAGAGCAATTATTTGACCAGTTAAAACTTGGAATTTTATCAGCTTTATCTCTTGATTGCAGAAAAAAAGTGCGCTAGCTCCTAATTTGCAATTTTAACAGCTGGCTAAAGTTAGTTATGTAAATTTGACTTTAAAATCATTTTTTTTGAAAAAATTTCACAAACGAAAAAATCCTACGTATAAAAATGATCAGAAAAAAGTTCTCTACAAGATAGCTTAAAAACATTGACACTAATTTTTGAGTTTTGAAATTCCTTATTTCAAATCGTCTTGGTTCAAGCCAGAAGACCTTGCGCTTACGCGGTCTCCTCTTCGATGCTTGAAATTTTACCACAGCTGAGAAATTATCTCAAATGAACCTATTTTTACTTAGAAAAAGCAAAAGAGAATATTGTTTCCAATTGTTGAAGCGTGCGATTACGGGAAAACTTCATACTTTGCAAAATTTTTTTGTTTGATTTAATTTGAACCAAAATTGACCGAGTTGGAGCGAATTTTGTGAATAGAAGTACATATATTTACCGGTTTTTAGTGCGGCATCAGTGACTCACCCTGCAAAAACTCGTTCAACTTTAATAACAAGTCTTTGAGAACATTTCCAGATAAAAAGTAATCTGATATAATCTAACCTACGTTTTTAGTGTTGTTTTATGGAGCGTATTGAAGGTTTTTGTTTGAGCGTAGGTTGAACTGTATCTGATGGGTTGGCAGTAGAAGGCCAAGATTGCAGAAGGCCAAAAATGCAAAAGGCCAAAAACCGGTAAAGGCCTAAATAGAAAAGGCCAAAAACAGCAGAAGGCCAAAAAAGTTAAAGACCAAAACTGGTCTAGAAATGATCTAGAAAACTTTTTTTTAAGTTGAGCGAGTTTTTGCAATACCACTTATGCCAGTTTACCGAGAAAACGCGTCGAAAATCTAAAAAAACAGCCTAATCAGCGACACTCACACCCTTAAAGAAGCAAGTCGGTGCTGGGCCAGGTCTTGATCTGAAATGAGCTTATAATTTATCTGATTAATTATTCACATTTATTCGAACACTTTGATGATGTTTCGTAAAGGAGTCGGCACATTTGAAAATAATTTTGCATCGGATCGATAAATTTGAAAAAAAATTTTTTAGAACGGATCGGAAAACTCACAAAAATTGAATCTGTATGGTATCGGGAGCTTCGAATCGAATTTGAACAGAATCGGATCGGTAGACTCGCTAAAACAGTCGATCGAGTTGTCCACATAGCCTTCGGCAGTCAAAGGTTGCGTTCTTTTATAATCATCAATTGATTTGATGTCAAATTTAATTTTCAAACTCAAGTTTCGTAAAATCGAATAATAAATCCTATTAAGATTTTTAGGCCGAATTCCAAAACTCAATGTTCTTACCACCCCTTTATTGATTTAAGTTAATTTGCATTTTCAATTCTCAGTGGTGTCGGGCCGATGCAATCACGAACGTAAAGAAAATAGTTTGACGACGATATTAGACGGCGGACCGCGAGTTGCCTAGTATGGAAATCCAATAGGTTTTTTTCTTTGGTTTTGGTTAATTTAGTTAAAGAAATCATTCAGCGACGAGTAAAGAAGGTTATCTTACTTGCATAAAAAGCACTTCAGAAGATAAATAAAAGGCTGAGTTTTTCTTCTGAATCTTAGGCTTATAATCTCATAACATTTATTATTTAACTGTACTTTTGACTCTGATAATTTAGATTAAGGGCCCTCGGCTGACATATCGTGACTATTTGAAATATACAAACAACGCGAGATACTCGCAGCTAATAAAAACCATGATTTTGGAATTAGCAAATGAAACATGGTTGAAGGGGTTACTGTGCACTATTTATTTAAATGTTGATCAGACTAATTCGAGCAAAAAAATCACAATGGTGGTAGTTTCGCAACCCAGAGACGTCTAGTTCGGCGACCAGGAGACTTCAAAGACCGAAAATGAGCCATTTTTCAGTGAAATTAGAGACCATTTTTCTCAGTAACCACACATCCGACTTTTAATTTTACTTTATTTATAAGATGATCTTATGTGGGACTTTAATCCAGCTGAGCTGTTTTCGATTAAAATGTCAATCAAGTGGGTATCGGTCGCAATGTTTCTAAGACATTTTGAGGTCTAGAAACATTGCGACCGCTACCCCTTTAATTTACAATTGTATCAAAAACGGCTCGGCGTTATGTACCCTAATATTGTAAACCTGATCTTGCGTAGGTGATCGCTCCATCAGGTCTCCCTATCAGGGCCCTGATAAGTATTCAACGATTTATAATGTTAATTAATTTGACAAAAATTCAAGATTATTGGTTCATAAATTGGAATTCGAAAACAATAATGGTGGTCGCTTCACTTTTACAAAAATACATCAATTTTTTTTGTTAATTTTACGAAAATTTAACTTGTCAACATTAAAATGAAAGATCAATATTATTCAAGTTTTTTATGCATGAATAATGAAGGCACTGATAATTTTCTATTTTCCGGTTATGTTACCGGTTAACCGGGTAATTGAGAGCTTCTGATGATACTATTTGCAAGTTTGTACACCGGTGTGACACGCTGCTTTACTGTAAATCACCTTTGAAAAAACTTTTCATGCCGACGAGTACCCACTTTAATATAATATTTGAATATCTGATTAGGCTATCCGAAAATTACCAGTTTTAAGGTTGGTTGTATGAATTCATACTCTTTTTTATTGAAAATATCAAATCAAGCTGACCAAACTTTATGTTCAGAGCATATCCTTGGTCAAAAATATACCAAATGTGCTTTTTCGATTTTTTATTATTCGACTAAACATCAAAAAAATGATAGAACGCGGACACCCTAACTCTGATATCATTTATTTGAATAATTAAAATAAGTTCAACTATAAAAGCAGTAAGAAAAGGACTTTTTAACGCGGTTATGGAGCATTATTATAGGCATGTAACACGCCGCATGTTTATTTTTATACATGAAGTTTCATGAAGTTAAACAGCTCCATACTTTAATTTAATTATTGTTTTATGACGACTAGTATCCTGTCAGAAGTCGTCATCAATTAATTTATTTCAACAGTTTAAATAATTGAACAATAATAGCCAGGTCGCTCACGGCAATATGTAGACAGTAATAAAATGTTTTGTTCAATAATAACAAAAACGTGTAGGCGTTTGAAATGACGTCATTATTTGAAAAGTTTTTTAATTCTATAAGGAGTTTTAAAATAAGTTAAAATGAAGTAAAATGCCAAAAAGTGAAGAATCACATACTCTACCTAATGCAATCCGGCAGGAATTAGGCTAATAATTGTGAAATTGCATAGGTTTTTTCTAGCAATATTGGGTCGTCGATGTTGGGCCAGCGATATGGGACCTCCTCCTGTATTTAAAAAAAATATGCTCTGCTTGTGGTGAACTTTTGTTGCATATTTGACTTAGTTAAATCGGATGGAACCCTGACGAGTGGTGGTTATTGCGAAAACCAATTTGTAAAGAGATAGGAAATTTAATTACAGGGCGGTACTCGATTTTATCACGAAAACTGTCGATTCTGAGGTTTTCTATGAACCAATTTGTATTTTTAAAAATTTCGTCATTAATATTTCGGCTGATCAACGAGTTAGAACGGTAAGTGTAGAGTAGATCAAATTATTTTTCAACCTTAAAAGATTCATTGTAATTTCGTTCTCGTTCAGCAAAAACTTGACGTATTCCACTCGAAAATAATAAAATCGAGTAGATTAAATCTGACTCCGTTCATATAATTTCAAGAAAAATTATTAGTTGGAAAATAATGAATTGTATACTGTAATTAACAGCAGAAAAGTCCTTTTTTATAATTTAAAAGTCGTCTGAGACTCAATATATTATATATTCATATATTATATATATACTTTTAGATCGATCGAAGGACTTTTCGTAGTACATACGGAGCGCATTTTTGTTGGCTGAAATAATTCAGAAATCAAACTGTCGTTTGAAAAAAGGGAAAGTCATTAGAGTTAAAATAATATAAAACCAACAAATCGCTAAGTCATCGGTTTTTTTAATTTTAAGGGGGTATATCTGGCAGATTTGACATATTCACGGTGATATATTCTGATAACTAACAGTTCATAAGAAAAACCGAAAATGCTAATTTGTAGATCTATCCTTAATCTTAAGAAAAAGTACATCACAAACATGATTTTGCATACACAATAGTACAGTATCGTACAGGTGAGCATTTTCCAAACTCAAAACTATCTCCTCCCGACTATATCAAATTGAGCTCAAATTTTCACAGATCACGTAACGGTAGTATGTCAATATTTTCTCACAAGCTTTTTTTGATCTGGCGACGGAACAATTCTAGAACGCCAAATAACCGACGATTTCTCACAAATTCAGACATCAAAATCCATCTCTTCCTAGGATATATTTGCAAAATGGCTCAAATTTGTATCAAGTATTCCGAAGAAAAATTGTAAAAAGTACTCGCGGGTTTTTTCGCAATTTCCAGCTAAAACTCGAAATATGATTTTTTTTGGTTATTTTCCAAAAAATTTCCGTAAAAAAAGTGTTTCGATTTTTTCGAAAGTTGGCTCAAAAAAAAGCCAGTGAAACACTGATGAGAAAGTTGGCTTACGTCAAGGCCATATTTTGAAGTTTTAGTGGACAAATTTGAGCAAACGTTATTTTTCAACTTCATTTTTTAAAAAATACTTAGAAAAAAATCGAAAAATGCGGAAATTTTGAAAAAAAATTTTGATGATTGAGTTTTTAGTACACTAAATTATCACCCGGATCAATTTGGTGCATTTTAAATACCTCTAAGGCCTTTATTTAATCAGACAGATATACCTCCTTACGAAATAATCTCTCGAAACTACTTAAAAATTTTGTCAATTTTCTTAAAAATAATCTAGTTACCCACAGACTCATTTTGTAACAAATCCAGAGTCGATCTGGAGAGCTTCAAATTTTAAATGCTTAGTTTTTCAATCTCTATCTTCTCGTGCTTATATAATTTCTTTGTCTTGTCTACTTCTTGAGATTAAGCAACTTTTCGCGTCGAAATTTCGCACCTGAGAAGTTTACGTGAGTTTTTGAAAGTTAAAAAATCTTCTTAAAAAAAATTAAAGGCCTTTAACCAGTTAGAATTTTTGTTTTATTCTTCGTGTTCAAAAATCAAAGATTTTCATTTATAAAGTCGAAAATAATTTCTTTATTTGTGATTTTCACTCCTCAAAATAATTTCAATTTTTTCTCTTAAAATTAATTTAATTCCAAAAATAAGATAAATTGAGTATTTTTTATAAGTGGAAATCATTTATGAAGNCTTTGAACGCATTTTCTTGCGGTTTTTGCTTGATTACTCGAATTTTGAGTTTTTCGTCAATAACATTTGAAATAATTTCGACTTCATAATAGGCGTTTCTGGGTCTTACTAAATAGGCAATTAAGATGGTGCATAGGCCTGAATTTGTCTAACAAAAGTCGCGTCATTAGTTGGTCGTCCATGTTTGCAGATTTGCAGTCTTTGGGTTGCAGCTGGTGCGTCCATCGTGACAGGAGGTCTACTGCCCCATGTGGACATCTTTACGCCGCTAAGTATACTACCCTTAATCTCAATCCTAGAAATCTCTAAAAAACTTGTTATTAGTGTTATCTGTAGGTATTTGTTATCGGCAAAACGTTGGCAAATAGCACTAGACTTTTTGAGTCGGAAAAAACTGTTACTGGAAAGGGGAGTTTTCGATGTATTTTCGAAACGCTTTAACCCGGTCATGCCCCTATTTCTAGTTCAAGGATGAGCGCGGTTAATCTTTCTGTATCAGCACGTTTTCTAGAATAAAACTGATGATAACGAATTGTTGATTTCGTCTTTTTGAGCTAAATGGCTCCTTGGCCATTTCCTGAGATCTCAAAAACATATGCGGGCTGTTTTGCGTTATACGCTGTCAACTCGCACAGTTTTCCTAGTCTATCTTTGCTTCATAAAAGTCTTTATCAGAATTCCCCCTTTTTCTTCCCATGGTATCTCTTTGTCCTTCTCTGCCTACTAGTCTACGCAGGCCAAAAAGTGTATCGACTGATCGATGCATGAATTTTGCCAGAATTGTACTAGCCGAGTAAGTCTCAATTGTGATATTGTTTTGATATCATCATGGTTATACTCGAGCGCTTTTACCTTACTGTGTGGTGAGGGGTAAATTTTGCCTCCCTCTAGCGCCACCCCAGAAAAACGATTTTTTTGAAAAAGTTCTAATTTTGACCCTTTAATCCGTAGATTATTGAATTGAACCACTGTAAAATTGTTCAAAAACTTGTAAAAATTCTATTTCGGTGGGGGCGTGTAAAAATCCGTCGTCCATGTACCTGTACATACAGTGGTCGAATTTTGAGAAAACTGCTTGAAAAAC
The DNA here is from genome assembly GCA_004367855.1 of Oikopleura vanhoeffeni. Taxonomy (NCBI): domain Eukaryota; kingdom Metazoa; phylum Chordata; class Appendicularia; order Copelata; family Oikopleuridae; genus Oikopleura; species Oikopleura vanhoeffeni. The sequence goes on from SCLH01000005.1 coordinate 528,839, forward strand.
GTTTCGGACTAGTCCATTGACCCTACCCAACCATACAGCACCTTGTGGACCATATTCCTTGGGTAGGATGAAAATCCAAAAATACCCCATAGTTTTTTTCCATGGGTACTGCGAAACGCGTTTTTATGTAAATTTGCATTAACGCTCTTAGACGCTGAAGCTGCCGCTGTGATATTTCGTCTAGGTTATCAGTTTCTAGCGCGGTATTTTGGTAATTTTGTTATCCTTTGGTCACATGTTAGTACGCATCGGTCATCGTGGTCAAAAGCTATAACTTTTCCGTCCCCGTCCTTTTTTCGAACCACTAAAATGTTAAGTACGTTAAGGGGGAATTTTATGATCTCTGGAAAAACTAATACCTTCGCGTATCTTCGACCATTTTTAATAATGGCCCGTTTTCTTGTGCGAGTATTTTCTTATACTTTGCTTGGGTTTGGTTTAAACATTTACCTGATATGACTGCGTTGACTGCCCATTTTTGTGGACTCAGGCATCCTGTGTTGATTGGGTGACGTTTGAGTATTTTGGAGCAGGCTGTAACTTTTCTTTCAGACCTGGTGGTTTCACAAAATTCTTTGTCGAATTTTACGTCAGAAATTGTGATTTTCGATCAATCTTGGTGTTGAATTTCTCTGAGTCTTTGTAAGCTGCCCTGGCATCTGGTTGGCTTTTCATGGCGATTCTGTTTTTTCGATATCTAGGCTTTTGACCGCAAATTTGATCATTTGAATTTTCTCGGACTGCCTAAATATGCACATTTTCGCAATTTCATATTCATTCTGATTCGGTATTTTGGTATACGGATGAATTGTCACTAAAAGGAGATCGACTTTTTCACGGCTTAAATCGGGTGTTCTAAAGACACATACCTGGAGATATGTTTTCGCCTGAAATGACGAGTGCGTCTCGAATTTCGATTTTGCCTCCGGCTTATCTTATTGAATTCGAGACGCACTCGTCATTTCAGGCGAAAACATATCCCCAGATATGTGTCTCTTAGGTACACCCGATTTAAGCCGCGAAAAAGTCGATCTCCTTTTTAGTGACAATTCAATCCGTATACCAAAATACCGAATCAGAATGAATATGAAATTCGCGAAAATGTGCAATATCGAGGCAGTCCGAGAAAATTCAAATGTATCAAATTTCGCGGTCAAAAGCCTAGATATCGAAAAAACAGAAATCGCCATGAAAAGCCAACCAGATGCCAGAGCTGCTTACAAACGACCTCAGAGAAATTCAACACCAAGAATAATCGAAAAGTCCACAATTTCTGAGTAAATTCAACAAGAATTGTTGAAACCACCAGGTCTGAAAAGAAAAGGTGCACAGCCGCTCCAAAATACTCAAACGTCACCCAATCAGACACAGGATGCCTAGTCCACAAAAATGGGCAGTAACGCAGTCATATCAGGTAAATGTTTAAAACCAAACCAGACAAGTATAAGAAATACTCTGCGCACAGAAAACGCAGCCATTATTAAAAAATGGACGAAGATACGAACGGCGTATTAGTTTTTCCAGAAGATCATAAAATCCCCCCCCTTAACGTGCTCAACATTTTAGTGGTCCGAAAAAAGGACGGGGACGGAAAAGTATAGCTTTTGACCATGAGCCGATGTGTACTAACATGTGACCAAAGAATAACAAAATTACAAAAATACCAGCGCTTGAAACTGATAACTAGAGAATATCACAGCGGCAGCTTCAGCGTCAAGGAGCGTTTAAATGCAATTTGACATAAAAAGCGCTTTTCCCTGTACCATGGAAAAAACTATGGGGTATTTTTGGATTTCATCCTACCCAAGGATATATGGTCCTTACGAGGTGCTGTATGGTTGGGTAGGTCAATGGGCTAGTCGAAACGTTTTTCAAGCAGTTTTTTAAATTCGACCATTGTTTACAGATACATGGACGACGGATTTTTACACGCCCCCACCGAAATAGAATTTTTACAAGTTTTTGAACAATTTTTACAATGTGTTCAATTTAACAATTTAAGAATAAAAGGGTCAAAATTAGAACTTTTTTCAAAAAAAATCGTTTTTTTGGGGGTGGCGCTAGAGGGAGGTAAAATTTACCCCTCACCGCACAGCAAAGTAAAAGCGCTCGAGTATAACCATGATGATATCAAAACAATATCACAATTAAGAACTTACCTCGGGCTAGTACAATTTCTGGCAAAATTCATGCATCGATCAGTCGACACACTTTTTGGCCTACGAAGATTAGTAGGCAGAGAAGGACAAGAGAGAGTACCATGGGAAGAAAAAGGGGGGATTTTGATTAAGGACTTTTACGAAGCAAAAGATAGGCTAGGAAAATTATGCGAGCTGACAGCGTATAACGCAAAACAGCCCGCATACGTTTTCGTAGACTCATCAGGAAAGGTCAAGGAGCTATTTTAGCTCAAAAAGACGAAAACCAAAAATTCGTAATCATTCAGTTTTATTCTAGAAAACGCGCTGATACAGAAAGATTAACTCCCGCCTCATCCTGCGAACTAGAAATAGGGGTATGACCGGTGGGTTAAACGCGTTCGAAAATACATAGAAAACTCCCCTTTCCCGTAACAGTTTTTTCCGACTCAAAAAGTCTAGTAGCAATTTGCCAACGTTTTGCCGATAACAAATACCTACTGACGTAACACTAATTAACAAGTTTTTAGAGATCTATTAGGCTTAGGTAAGGGTGGATACTTAGCGGGCAAAGATGTCCACATGGGGGCAGTACCTATCACGCATGGACGCGCCCAGCTGCAACCCCAAGGACTGCAAAATCTGCAAAATCGCTCAAGTAGAACATACTAATGACGCAACATTTGTTAGACAGATTTCAGGCCTATGCACCCATCTAAATTGCTTATTTAGCAAAGACCCAGAAACGCCTATTATGAAGGTTGAAATGATTTCTAACGTAATTAGCGAAAAACTCAAATTTCGGATTATCAGACAAAAACCAGAAAATGCGTTCAAAGTCGCGTCACTAGTGGCGCCCGTAGCTAGGGGTTTGTATGAAAAAATCACGGTTAAGGAGCTATTGGAAAATACAGAGTATCTCCAAGAACTCCAAGACCGCGATCCGCTTATTCGAAAAGCGTTACAAATCCTGCGCGATAACGAGCAGGCACCACCACCAAAAAGTAAATATGGTGCACGACTTAATACGTTATTAAACGTAAAAGAAGCCTATATCTCAAATGGTCTGATAGTATACATAAAGTTTGTACCGAAATTGGGCACACACACCCAAATAGTACTTATCCCAAAAAACGCAGCCTCAGTAGCCTGTAAAGCCATTCATAACGAATTCGGGTGCAAATCACCTACGCAATTCTACAATATGTTTGAGCGGTTTTTTGAAATGGAAAACGCCCGCGCTTTTATAGAAACATTTTTGCGCCAATGTACCACGTGTCTGCTATTAAGGCGCGAAAACGCAAAAGCCCCTTTAGTCTTAAAAGAAACAGCGCCCCCAAAACACATCGGTGAAGTCATATTTTGCGACGAAATCACGCGACAGGGCCGAAAAGGGGACGCTATTAAGCTACTAGTAGTAACAGACGCTTTATCACGCTTCGCGTTCGTAAGTAGATATAAGGACTCCCTAACTTCAGAAAAATTCCTAGATATGATAAGACAAAGTCTAAATGTTTTATGTTCTTTGAGGTGTAACTCTGGGACTTCCACTATAATCATCAGAACAGACGGGGCCACCGCCCACACAAGTGCAGAAACGCACGCGGCCCTCGAAAAAATGGGGGTATCCCTAGAAGTACATCAGTCCACTACCTGTAGCAAAAATCTTATACCGGCGCAAGACGTGAGAATTAAAGCAATTCAACGATTTTTGACAGTAGCTTTAAACAATACAGGGTGGTCTTCAAATGAGGCCATATACGAGGCTACAAAAATGTATAACCAAAGTTTAACAAACTTAGGTTTTGCAGCAGCTGAACTTTTCACTAGGCGACGCCTAGGGGACCAAACTGACATAGGGATCTCTGATCAAGTAATTCGTAATCGTCTGTCAGACACGCGAAAAACTAACAGAGAAATCGCAGATAGGCGAAATGAAGCAAAGCGAAAAGCACAGAGATTAACATTTGTCCCTTACGACGCCTTTAAAGAAGGACAAATTCATAAAGACACTTTAACGTTGAAAATAGGGGACCAGGTAAAATTGCACAAAAAGTACGATAAAACCGACCTGAACAGACTTTGGACAGTAAGAGCCATAAATTGGCCAGCCAAGTCTTTTTCAGCCAAAAAGTCAAATATGGAAGGTCAAAGGGGTAAGCTAAAAACTTTCAGCATGGACGCTATCGACCAATTGAAAACCGACTATCAAACGATAGAATACATTTGTTTTCTAAGCGAACAGCAACGACGTAAAAAACGTTTTTACAAACTTTTTCGCCCCGAAGATCCTGAAAACGAACAAGAATTCGACATTTCGCCACAATATCCAGGCGAAAAACTCGACTCAAACGAATCAGGTTTAGGGGAAACTCTAAAAACATATCCCGAAATCGAAGAAATAGAAAACGAAATTCTTAATCCCGATGAAAACTATCTCAACGATTTCATGGTCACATCTACACCCATGCCAAACCCAGTATTTGAAGAAGAAACATACCAAGATGCCGAAGATACACAAATATCAGATTTGGCACATTTGGCAGTTAGGGGCACAGAAAAAAACAGCTGGCTCGACATTTTGAACAGTTCAAGAAATTCGACCTTAGGCGACTTTTTTGATGCATTAGAAGGTTCTACAGAAGAAACCATAGAAATGCTAAGCGCCGCTGAATTGGACACCCCAGAGAATCAAATTACAGAAGCGATTGATCTAACTCCGACAAAAAGAATTCCTCACCCCTCACCAAAAATAACTAAACCTAGTCCAAACCAAAAAATGGTACGAAAATCAAACAGGGTTACAAAACAGCCTGAACGGTTCGGTACGGGAAAACTTTTTGGAATATTTGATCAAAATGAATATTCAAAATAACTACTGTAAAAACAATTTTTCAAGAAAAACCCTTTTTTTGCAGAAATACAATAAAAACTGTCGTCTACCCAAATTCAAAAAACCCTCTTTTCTTTACAAAATCCGTGCGATCAAAAACAAATTGACATAACTACGTTTGAACATGTTTTCAAAAAGGGCACAGAGTTTTGAACAAAATTGAAGAAATAAGAAAAGGCAGTAAATGTGAAAACTACTATCTACAAAATTACAAAAATTACATATTGTTATTTTCGTCGAGATAATCCTCGACAAAACCAGCGTCGATATCAAAATCAGGCAAAATGTCGCCCACAATAACGTCATTTTCAGGTTCAAAATCTCCAACTTCGAAATTTTGTTCAACAGGGACAGCGTTCCCCAAATGCGCAAACTGTTCTTTCAAATTCCGATCGCAAAGTTCACAACACCGACAAGTTGGCAACGCGTTGCCGTGGTCAGAATTCGGACAACAATAACATCTGCCGGTCATTTGCTCACAAAGGGCAGGTCCAAATCGTTTACGAGCGTCTTCGATTACGTCATAATCATCCGCGCTACCTTTTACCCGAGGGTATGAGCAACAATTCGGGGCGCCACAATCGCGATGCGAGGTCACTAAGGGTACAACGGGGTCAACTCGGTTCAACATAAGTTGAAGCAAAAAGGCCCCGCGGTCATCTAGCACCCCCGCATCACCACATTGGTCACCCCGAAAAACACAGGCCCATCCGGGCCTGAAAATAAGAGGAAACCCTCGAAATACCAAATTGACCAAATACAAATAAGTATTCACAAATAAGACTACCTCCTCTAAAGTAATACTACTTAAGTCTAATTTGTGAATACCGTTTCGGGTCAAGTTGGTATCATTGGGTTCTCGAAATTTCAGAACCGAATCGGCCCGTTTGCAAATACCTGGAAACGAAAGTAGCGCCCGATTTCCACGCTCTCGAATGGCCCGATTCCTGATTTTGAAAACCAAACCCTCGTCACCTTCATAATCAACTACTTTGTTGCCATCAAGGGAAACTATCCCCGCTAAAAAAGATTTCATTTAGTAAAACAACTTTCGCGAAATCAACCTAAAAACTAGCAAAAATTCAAAAAAAAAAACGGGAAAACTTTTCCTTCAAAACTTTTTCGGGAAAACTCAAAAAACCCCTTTTTTTCACAAAATACGCTCAAAATAGTATCAGATAACTTACCATGTCCGCGAGTATCCACACAGTGTCCTCCGTTGATCAACACACAAAGGTGCGAAATCTGCGCAGGGGGACCCGACCGATCCAAATCTTTTCCATTACCGAGACCAAGAGACAAAGTTATTTCTCCCACAGGACCAAAACTTCGGACATAACCGTCTTTATCTACAACCAGGTTCAGCTTATCGAGAATGCACTCATACATCATCCGCGCCCCAATATGTCGAGTTTTGTTATGTCCTTCGAAATCCACCGGTTGGTCACAAGGACTGACAAACTGGTCATTCTGGTCCTGACGTAACAAATCTAGCGGCGACATCAAAATCACCCCATAGAAATTCTGCGAAGCATCCACCAGAAAACAATTCAGATGCACCGCCAAATCGACACCGTCTCCTTCATTACGATAAACTCCCCTCCTGATATCCCGAACTTTCCTCTCATAACTGTGACACAAATCTGGGACATCATCAGAGGCGACAATCGACTCACCAGAATGAACATCAAAACCAGCTGGAAATTCTTCCCCGCGGCCTAAAAATACAAAAAAAAGGTTAGTAATTTTCGAATAGAAACAAAATTCTCCTTTTTTTTCAAAAAAATCTTCAAAAGAACTTCCGACATCTCCCGAAAGTCCAGCGATTTCGAACAATTTTTCGAAAAAAGTAAAATTTTCGAAAAATTTTTCGAAATACCTGACACTTTCGAGCCATTTGCCGAAAACAAATGTTCTACAAAAAAACCCCCGCAAAAACAAAAATTTCCTTTTTTTTTCAAAAATCTTCAAAAGAACTTCCGACATCTCCCGAAAGTCCAGCGATTTCGAACATTTTTCGAAAAAGTATAACTTTCGAAAAGTTTTCGAAATACCTGACACTTTCGAGCCATTTGCCGAAAACAAATGTTCTACAAAAAAAACCCCCGCAAAAACAAAAATTTCTATCGTTCAAAATCCCTGTACTGGAAAATAACAAAAACCGATACCGGTTTTTTACTTACGAAATACTGGAGCTTCGTCCCAACCGGTACCAGCGATAATACCGTCAACCGGAACACCAAAAGTTTCTTTGGGTTGTACCGGACAGCGATAGACAACCGACGGCCCAATCGGTTCAATTTCAGGCCCCAAACTGGCAGGCTCGTAGAAATCGTGAAAGTGCATCTTCTCCAATCGAGCTACTACGGTTTCCAATTCCGGTTTCCAAACTTCTCGAGGTGCAAAACTTTCGCGGCCTTCAGACTCGGCCACACTGCCAAAAACGTATTTCGGTCTACCAGACAAAGGGAATTCCAAAGTTTCACCGTCTAAAAACATCAAAGTTATGTCAGGAATTTTTTCAAATTTCCAAACTAAAAACTAATACAAATTTTCAAAAAATACAAAATTTCAATTTTTACAAACAAAAAAAAACTGTAACCCTAGAAAAAACAATTTCAAAATCTCACCTGGTAAACAGAAACTTTTTGAGATCTTCTCCCGCGTATCATTGCGCAACTTGGTATCGATCCGCACCTGTCCAGCTATTTCACAAACTTGAGTCCGATCAAACGGAAACAATAGCGCCTCTCGTGTCGGATCGGGTCGGTCAGAATAAACGTGTCGCGAGATCGAAACATTCGGCCTATCCACAAGATAACCTTTGCCTTTCGCCGGACACATATCGATACAATATCGACACCCACAGCTACAGGATACGCCACAAATCAAACGTTGTTTATAACAAAAACACCGCTCATTTTCATCCTGTACCGCGGTAATTCGGTCGATTAGTTTTTCTTTGGGACCAAACTGACGAACTTGACCCCGAAAATCAACGTTATACCGGTCAACCGCGCGCGCCAAAACCCCAATATCCTCGCTCTCGGAAAAATTCAAGGGATTGAAAGCGCACAAACCCAAAAGGTTAACCTCATGGTCAACCACCATACCGTCCCTAGCAAAAGATCTACTCCAATGCGTCAAACCCGGACGACAATCCTGGTCGACTTTCAATTTCCGCCTAAAAACAAAAAGGTTAATACCTTCTTCTTAAAAGTCTTTTTCGCGCAAACAAATAAAACCAAATTTTCAAAAAAAGGCGCAATAAGCTAACACTCCTAAAAACAAAACCCTACTCACAATCCGACTCGAAAATTTTTTCAAATCGTTTTTCAAAAAAAAAAGGGAAAATGAGGGTTTCTGGAGTATCTTGAAAAAGAAAAACAAAATACTTTTGTCTTTCAAGATTTGAGAGAGATTTTCAGAGTTCATTTTTTCAGAAAAACAAAAAAAGAACCCCCAAAAAATTCGTAAATTTTCATCCAGCCTCCGAAAGCTCAGCGATTTCGACCATTTTTCAAAAATCAAATTTTTGAGAAATTTTCGAAATACCTGACACTTTCGAGTCAGTTTTTTTTCACAAAAAAAGCGCTCTACAAAAAAACACCCCCTAAAATGAAACATAAAGTTTTCAAAAACTTACTCATTTGAGTAGGTTGTCTCCCACAATTTTCGAGCTTCTAACGCCAACTTTTTCATAAAAAAGTTGGTCGGCACATCGAGCGCACCCATTTTTCGAATACCAGACCAATTCTCGAAGCCACGAAATGTCGCGGTTTCTTCAAAAGGCTGGACCTCCAGCGCCGAGGCCAAGTCCAAATTTCCGGGACCAGTACCTACGCGAACGGAAAGGGCATGACCTGGGCCAAATTCCCGACAAGACCCACAAGGGCATTCTCCCTGACCAAAACATTCCCGAGATTGGGCTGAAAACATAAGATTATCCTGTGGGACCATTAAGAAAAGTATCAACAATTAGCCAAATAAAACTCAAAATCGGCCTGACATACTTTCATAATTCCGAAAAAAAAAGATCATCCCAAGAGTTCGAGAAATAAAAGTTAAAACTTTTTTCGAACCAGGACGACAAATTAACCGGAAGTTTGAACGTAAATCATTTCAAATCAAAACTCAGGGTTTCCCTCGAACATTCAGAAAATCGTCCCATTTTTGAAATTTTCAAAAATCGATTCCCGGGATCTTCGAGAGAAATTCGGAACTTTTTTCACAATTTTCTAAAAACAAAATTCTCAAAATTACTTACAGTCAGCGATACTTTCATTACAATATCGTCGCTCCTCCAAAAACACTTTCTTAGCGAGCCCAAAATCGGACATCCTTATTCTTTTCGAGGCCACGGTCAACAAAACCGAATCTTCAACGCGAATTCTTTTACACGTACCAGCGTTAGTATCTGCCCCGAAAACCCTACCATCAAATATCCTTCGAGTCGAAACGTGAGCCCGGTCCAGAATACCTACCGGTTTTTCTACACCGGTCACAGCCGCAAAATAGGCCGAGCATAAATGGCAAAAAGCCAGTCTATGTCGGCAACTTTCAAAATGATTAGCCATTCCTAAAGTCAAGGCAGAATCCCTGGGCCGAACGCACCCAAGGGTACGCATTCCCAAGCGAAACTGTCCAGACTGCAGAAAAGGCAATTCCGATCCCAAATTTTCGAGCCGATCCACGTCGCAGCCAAATTCACGCACCACAGAAGGTCGCCCTCCCTCTGGAATACCATCTGCGCATCTCAAAAACCGCATTCGGCGTTGGATTTCGGTACCGCCACTTTCATGAATACTAACCCCCTTTTCACTCAAATTTTCGGAGTCCAAGTTTAGAAACTCCCTACGATAGAAAAAACTCTCTGGATTGCCGTCTCCGAATCTCAATCTCAATTTCTGCGGATCGGCTACTATCTCCCGATCCGACATTTTTTCAAGAAAATGTTTATGTTTCCAAAAGTTCCAAAATTTCAGAATGACAGGAAACCTCAAAACCGAAATTCGGGAGTAAACGCGATAGGTAGCAATCAACGAAGAGCGCCACCTCATTGGACAAACACGAGAAAGACTAGAAGTCGGAGGTCAACAAACTACACGTGCCAAAATACTGTTTCCGGCAAACTTGTGAAAAACCTTCAAACATTTTGGCACCTCCACAATAGTCAAGACAAACACGGCTCAAAACCAAAATTCGCGGATAATCCCCCGAATAAAACAGCGCTTTTTAGCGCTACAAAAACCTTTTTCTGTAAACTAAAAAACATAAAACTAAAACAAAAAGTAAAAAAGAGTTTAAAACTCACTAAACGACCCATCGGGCACCAAAAAAAAACATTTTTTCAAATTTTCGTAAAAACTTCAAGAAAAAAGAGTTTCAATTTCGGGTACTTCAAAAAAACAATACGGTTCTAATCAAACCGAAAAACGAAGTCTCAGTATCTTACTGCTCCCTTTTCTTGCCAACTAACTTTTGTGCCACATTTACAAGCGACGTCATATCCGTGCCCTTCTGCCACCTCGAAACTTATAAGTTCATAAGATTCGAGAAACTTTTTTCAAAAAACAAAAATCCCGCGCGAAAATAGAAATATCTGAAAATTTCAAAATTCAAATTTCGACACAAAAAAGAAACGTTCTTTTAAGAACGAACCAAAAAATCTCAATCCGGTTTCGTAACAAAAGTTTCTCTTCATTTCAAAAANCCAAATTCTAGCACCCGAGTTAGCCAGAATCCGCATAAACCAACTCCGAAATGGAAAAGCGCCAAGTCTACTCCGATACAACCTGCTAAAAGAGCACCGAATTCCCCGAGTTGGTACAACAAACGAACTCCTTATGGAAGCCATGAAATTAGAGAACATTTTTGAAAATAAACTAGATCCCCTGGAAGAAATCGCAATTCTTATGCGAGCAAAAAAACTCGTAGAAAAATGCGAATCGACTCCTGCGGAGAAATTTTCCGGAAGAAAATGCCCAAAACTAATACTAACAATCATGTTCGGAAACAAGCCACTACAATGGTGTATCATAGCTACAACAAAATTCTACACCGACGACTCCAAAAAGAAAAACTCAAAGCCGCCAAACACGCCGATTTTAGTGAAAAAATCTCACGCCGAGAGCTCGAGCACTGATTCGCTGCCAGAATTAGCACCTCTAGCGCCACCAGATGCAGAATCCCTGAAAGCAGAAGAGATAGTCGACCTACTCGAAAGCGATTTTAGCGATCAAGAATTTTTCGAAAGCGCCGTCGTCGAAAACTGTACATTTTACATACCTGAAGACCGTTTTTCGGATTCTAGCTCACTTAGCCCCATAATTTCGCTAAATAGAGCCAGAAAACGAAAAGCGACAACTCCGCCAATAACAAAAAAACGTACAAAAACTAAGTAATGTGAATTACAAAAAAAAATTCTATAAATAGAATTTTTTTTCTACAGGGTGGGGGCACGTAATAACCAGAGTATTCTGTCTTATCAACTCTGTGTTCGCCATAGCCCATAGGGCAGTTTGTACAATAACACAACCTTACTTCACATCAACTTACTTTCTGTACAAACTCTAATTGGTAAAACTCTCACGTGACATTATCACTACTTGCGAAGCACAGTTAGTACCCATTCGAAATAAAACGTCGAACGGGTAAGTCAGGAGATTTTACCAAATAGAGCTTTACATTAACTTTAATCCCTTCAGGTTGTTAATTCAAATAACACAATATCAAGCCTAACTATGTTGCCGTCAATCATTTTCGCAAAGCTCAGGATACCCAGCAGATACTTAGCTAGGATAAAGTATTAGATACAGTTGCATACGTAGTTAGCCCAGAAACGAGTATTTCCACTCTATTCTTAAGCCGCAAATAAAATATTTTTCTAAATAATTTCAGCGTCAATATTTGAAACTAAAAATATTTTTCTGTTCAAATTTCAACTGAGCATTAAATTGAAGCGA
>SCLH01000006.1:0-29874 GCA_004367855.1 Oikopleura vanhoeffeni
CCTCCATGGAATTTAAAAAAACTGATACAAAAACATTATAATAATAAAAACAATTACTAAAAATAAATCAAAATAAAAAATTATTTAGATTGTTAGAAAGTTGTTAAATTATGTCGCATTTTAGAAACTCAAAATTTTCTTTCCAGGACCGACCTAATTACGGAACGGATTTTCAGGAATTGAAAAAGGCAAGAAAAATGACTGATGATATCCTCTCTGTTTGCAACAACAATGAGGAAGGTATCAGTGGTCAAATTTCTGCCATAATCAATAAACACCAGCATGAAATAATCCTTGAAAAAGGACTACTAGGAAATCAGGAGACCCGTAACCAGATACATGGCCTGGGTAGAAAACTTGAGTCTCTAAACAGAGGCATGATGGCTATCTCAAGAAATGGAAATCGGCGGAAATTCAATAATTACCAGGGGCTTAATAGCCCAAACGGAAATCAAAACCAATTGGGACAGGGTCGTCACATCCTACGACAACGCAATCAAAACGCACATGAAAGATACCGATTAGACAATAATATGCACGGTAGAACCCATGTGGAGGAAAATAATCAGGAAAATACATGGACAAGTGATCTTAAATGTGGTGGACAAGCAAAACATTCACTCAATTTGAATAGTGAGTCCTAAAAATTCGGAAAATAAAAAACTTTCTAAATCTAACTTAAGCTAAATTCTTGTTAACCACAGCTACACATACACCATTCTGTGCCGGTGACACGCAGGACACCAAGTGCAGTCAAGGGGCAGTTGACCCAAACCAACTAGATACTACTATGAACATGGGAATTGAAGACAAATAAAAACTTATATATTGTAAAAAATATTTTTCTTGTGTTGCGACGAACAAACATATTTAATCCCAATTGGAAACTGCTCAAAATTACATTACCAAAAAATCAAATAAATAATCATAATAATTTTAGACGAAAATGAAAATCTATGAATTAATGGATAACCCTTGTAACATATCATCATTCGGCAGCCCTTGGGGAAATAACCGAATCTTCTTACAGAAATCATACTACAAACTAACGCAGAATAAACCTATAGTTGACTTAGGCAACGAATACATCCCAGATGGTTACCATACTAAAAGTGCCAGGGAGAAATATCAAGAGGGCTTATACATGGAAAAATGGTATGAACTGATGAAAGTTGAATATCAAAATATGGATAACATTGCTCAGGGAGCAACCCAATTGGAAGAAAACCTTAAGATCTATGGTTTCAACACCAATATATCATCACTAAGAACATTTCTACATATAGTGTTAAAAAATTGGCAAGATAAAATACCACCTGGTGACAATGAAAGTAAAATTTTCAAATCCCAAACGGAAACAAAACTTGTAATGGCCAGATACACCGTAGGGAGTAACATACTCCAGGCATGTAAAAAAGCGCGTGGTTGGTTAAGAATGGCACCAAAAAGGCACAAATACAAAAACATGTCGCAATATTTGGAGCTAATATGGATGCTGAGAGCAGAACTAGGACCAAATGGGAGAGTTCTACTAGATACTATTGCAGTAAATCTAGACATTATTTTAGATCCAAGAAACTTTAATTCTAGAACTGAATCAGAATACGAATACACAAACAACTTAACCGACTGGAAAAAAGCTATGTTTAGTTTAGAAAGTACAACTAAAAAATATAGAGGGTTAATCAAAATAACTAAGCAAGGAAAACTCTCTGCCTACTTCTCCGCACTCAGTATGGAAACAGATGAAAAACTACGAGACGAGGAAAATTATTCTTCTGGTTTCGAAGATCTACATTCTGACTAACTAAACTGTCAAAGATTTTTTATAAAATTATCCCACTTGGAAATAAAAATACATGGAACAAAATAAAACACTAACAATAAACCTTTTCAGTATGGAGAGTCTGGTTAGTGAATACCACGCACTGAAAGAGGAAAAAATTAAGAAACCACCAATTGTCGGGGAATGGACTTTTGCGCAACTAGACCAAAAAATCTATGAAGCCGTCAGAAAAGGTTTAATACACCCGAAAAAACCAGAAAACACTCCACGAGCAAACATCTCACCAGAAACACTGTACGGGGAAAAACTAAAGTGGCCTAATTCACATGAAGAGTGGCTTGAATATAGTTTTGACCTACTAGACATGTTTGAACTATGTATAAAAAACCTTATAAAACCCAATTGGGACATACTTATATATAGAGCGGAGTCAGAATTTAAAAGTGGTATTTTCAGTGAATTTCCACAAATTTGGATGATACTAATAAACCAAATGGAAAATGATAAAATAAAACATTTAGCATATAAAATGATACACACTGGCCTAAGTGCATTCAATAATCAGGGGCCAATACCAACTAACGAGCCGAAGAGTTTTAGAGATAAATATCTATTATCAACAAAACTTAAACCAAATAAACTAAATAGTCACATGCATAGTATGATGAGGCTTAAAGAAAACGAGGAAGTAACAATCTGCGGGGTCGAACACCCTCGAAAAATGTACTACCCGGTTGAATCAATTAAAAGGAAAAATGGTTCATGGTTCCAAAAACCATTTATGCAACCAAATGGAGTAAGATGCTTGGAAAATGCAGAATGGATTACAAACCAGATGATAGAATGGACAGAAACCGGGGCAGTAGAGCTTGTAGGCCATCAAACTAAAGTAACAGATACGCTACTAACAGCAGCAGTGGTACTAGCACACAAACCAGGCTCGAATAAATACAGAGCCTGCTTTGATGGGGGGGCATGGAAAACAACTGAAAAATACAAGGTTCCATGTAACCTGGATATGATCTCAGACGCCCTTATGTTCGTAGAAAAGGGAGACCACCTAACCAAATGGGATGATAAAAGTGGTTTCCTACAGTTTTAATTTGATAAGGATACACAGGAGACAATCCGTTTTAAATGGGGAAAATTCATTTTTAATTACTACGGAAGTTGCTTCGGACTAGGGAGAGTACCAGGGGATTTCCAATTGGGTAACTCGGTAGTAGTAAACTACCTAAGAAAAAATAACATACCAATACTATTATACCTAGATGATAGATTAGTAATTGAGAAAAACATAACCCAAATGGATTTAGACCTAATAGAAACGGGAAGGCGAGCCCCAAAAAATGCTTTCTTAGCAAATATATTAATGATTGCCGTCGGGGGCTATATATCCAGGGGGAAAAGTACACCAATATGCACCACTCGCATAGAATTTTTGGGATTCATTATTGATACAATCAAACAAACAGTAGAGATACCAGCTGAAAAATGGAATAAATTCCAGGAAACTATTACCAGCACTCTAAAATTAAATAAATTAGATTACAAAGACCTAGAACGACTAAGAGGAACAATGTGTTCTTTCATCTTCGTTATCAGGAATACCCAGCTATTCATACGCAGAATAACCGAGGAACTATGCACAGCAGATAAAAATTCAACTAAAACCATATGGGTAACTGATAGGCTTATTGACGAATTAAAAATCTGGCAGGGTTTGAAAACCATGAAAATAATACGCCCCTGGATCATAGAGACAACTATCGGAATAAATTTAAAAATTTTCACAGATGCTTCGGGTTTTGGAGGCGGATGGACAGACGAAGATGGAGGTAATCCAGTAACCTTCTACTGGACAAAAAATGAGGCCTCACACAATATATGTGTTTAAGAGGCAATTGCAATAAGAGCCCATTTGGAAGCAAATAAAGACGGTTTACGAAACAGACGAGTCTTATACTATTGTGATAATAAAGCCGTCTGCTGGAGTATGGAAAATGGGGCCAAATTACCAGAACTAAATGATGAGATCCGAAGAATAAATTTACTGGCCATCGAAATAAATACAATAATTAAAATCGAATGGTGTGATACTAAATCACAATTAGCTGATGAGCCTAGTCGAACTCTTGACCTCAAAGAGGAAATAATCTCAACAGATAGTCTAAAAAAGATAGAAAACTTTATCGGATATGAATTCAATCTGGACGGAGCAGCAATGTTCTATAATGCTAGATGTACTCGATACATATCAAGAATAAAAGATGCAAATGCTATTCACACAAATTTCCTAAGCTACATCCCAAACGATACAGACGTGATCTGGTTATTTCCACCATATGGGACTGAAAATTTTATGGCAAAACATTTATTCACGCATTATAAAAAGAAAAAATTTGCCCTACTCTTTCATGTCTACGCACAAGTACCAATCTTCCTGGCTTTCAGACCTTCAACGTCAATGATAATAAATCTGAATAAATTGACAGCGGAAAAAACTCTACTGCCATGTAAAAAGAGAAACCATATAGAGGGATACTATACAGAAAATGAAAAACCAATCAAAACAATGCTATTATACAACGCTGTTCTGTAAAAATAACAAATTTATAAAATATATTTTTTTTTTTTTTTTTATATCCTCTTTTTTATTCTAACATATTTCCTAAATTTCAGACTTGTCAACAAATCATTTGTCAATATGAATGAACTTGAAAAACTTGGGGCTGAATATGACGACTTAGGTAGTCGTAGTCATGAAACCAAACGCGACAAAAATTCAAAATCGGTTCGATACTTTTCGATAATAACGGAGGCGGAAGCAAAAGAGAGGCAATTAGCGATAGGCCTGGATGACGACGAGTTAGGATTGGTAGCTAGACAACGGGATATAACCCTGAACCTTCAAGACTACCGAAGAGAAGCCCAAAAGGAGACAACACTCCGTACAAATCAGAACAATTGTGAGGAAATAATTGTCAAGTTTGATGAGGCTACTGAACTTAGAAAAACTAACCCAGATGGATTATCAGATGAACAATCAGTAATGCTGAAAACTTTCACAAAGAAAAAGTTAGAAGCATTGCTGTTAAAGTTTACCTCTGACAGACTTAACTGTTCGAAAGCAAAACTAGCTTATAGAAAGTTGGTAGACGAGGACAGAAAAGAAGTATCTAAGCAACGCGATACAAACAGCGGCGCTATTTGGAAAAACAAGGATGGCCTCTGGGTTGAAACCCAGACAAAGGCCCCGAGTTTTATAAGTCAACCAATTAGGCGAGATGAGCATGAGGTAGCTCGTGAATACGCTAACCATATGGTGAAACCAGAAAGAATCCGTTCCCTAGATTTCGATAAAATGATCACTCTAGTAAGGGAATACTATGAGTGCTTTACTACTGGAGCTATGTTTAGACTACTAGGGAATACAATAAGAAGATTGGAAAAGGATAAACATGGTATGACCAGGTCCCTCTTGGCTGAGGCAATAAAACCAACACTGACTGGGGAAAATCAGTTACTCTATGAGCAGGCTAGATCCGCTGTATACAGTAGTAAGGAGGGATCCTATGAGATGAATTTACCGGCCCTAGCAACGCCAAGGGCAAAGAAAGTAAATGAGGATGGAAAGAATCCGAAAACTCTTGAGATGAAAAATAATCTTAAACGTATCAGGCTCGAAAAAGAGTATGATACCGTTAAAAAGATTTCATCAAACCAAATGGGATATAAACGGAGTCCTAACTCATATAAGAACAAACCATCAAAACCATATGGGAATAGTGGAAAAAATTATGGTAGACCGAGTCGAGACAGACTTTCTCGGGGAAATCATAGTGGGAACAACTATGGTGAAAACAATCGCTATAATAGTAATAACCGTGACCAGAATGGTTCAGTTTCAGGCTACCAAACTAAAAACGGCTATTCGAACGGGGGTGGAAACCCAAATGGGAATAACCGGTTCCAAAGCAATAGGGGCAATGGAAACCAACCAAATGGGAATAAAAACAACTTTAAGCCAAGAGCGGCTCCTTATCCAAATGGGAAACAAGATTTTAACAAAAATAATCAGAATATGCAGAACAAAAACTGAAAAATCAAATCTGTTATAAAATTATAATCAACAATCTTACTAATTTCATAAAAAATATATTTTCTACTTAAATTCGAAAAATAATCCTAAAATCAAACAATGTTTAGAATGATTACTGACTTCTTTAAAATAAGAGCGCCAAAGTCTGAAAAATGCTGGAGAAGAACAGGTCGACTCCTAGACGATCCAAACAGTGACGTGGTAGTCAGGAGACGCCCTAAAAGCGTACACCATGATATCTTTAGACTGACAATCAAAGATGTTAAAAACAAAACCGAATTCGCAACATCTATTCGGACCATCAAACATGGACTCCGAATGTTGTACGGGATAAGTCAAGACCATATGGTGTGTAGCACAGAATGGGTAAAAATATCTAAAATCATCCAGGATGGACTTGAATCCATCTACAATAATAGAAATACTGGGTGTGGGACAATGTATTCATACACGGACTGGAGTAGTATGACCATGTTCATCTCTAGATCATATCGATGGAAATCATGGACTAAAACCCAATTGGTATTATCTACAATGTTGGCAGAGATACCAGCACTTAAAAAAGCCGTATTTCTGCTACAAAATAGCATTTTCCAACACCTAGTAGGCGATCTATTAGAAGACGGAGAGGAAGAAATATGGGCAATGAGTCTATCAAAAAACCAGTTAAACTGAACATTTAAAAATTATTTTCTTATTATAAACTATATATAATCAAAACGATCGAAAATAACGTTTATTTAGAATGTTACTAGATACAACACCGGAACAGATAACCACAAGGAGAAACTGGTACAAGCTAATGAGAATAAGATACATTCTAATAAATTGTTATAAACTGAAAAGTTTTGAAAATTTAGAAAAAGCGACTAAAAGGGCTCATCAGTTCTTACTAAACAAACATCTTTTAGCTTTTAACAGGACCAAGAATATACCAGATGGAAAATTAAAAATAATTAAAATTTTGAAAATCTTCTCCTTAGATAAAAATGAGTTTGAGTTATTACTAACAATCATATAAATTATAACCATTACATATTATTCTGTAAAAATAAAAACAATATAGTGCACACAATCCAAATAACCATAATTATAGTATGACTGCGATGTCGATCGAGAAGATATTTAAGATTCTTAAAAAATTTTTACATAGAAGGAATATAAACAAAATAAACCTAGAAGATAAAGTCCTAGAAGACTTTATAATGCAATTAATAAATCATTATAATAAACTGGACACTATAAAACCATATAGAATAGATAATATCCAGTACGATACAATCCTAGCCGTAGAAAAATTGCAAGGACACATTGGTATAGGACAAAAATCGGCGATAAAGAGAGCCGCTAATAAAATGGCGGGAAAAATCTTTGAGAAACGATTGTATAGACCTACTAGGGCACCAGTAATACCACTAGAAAAAATACTTGACATTATCAAACTGTTGTGGACAAAAGATTATAACTGGTGGACTAGGGCTTCAGCAGTCCTACTGGGAATAACTTTCACCACAGGGGCAAGAATGATGGATGGACTCAGACTTTACTGGGATGACTTACAAATAGAGGAAAAACCATCTGGGAAATACCTATTGTTGCCAGTAAGAGTCTCCAAAAATAACATGAACCCACGAAGACCAGAGCAACTAACTTTTCGTATTAACAAAAATAACCTAATACAACTAGAGAGGCTAATCAGTGCTTGGCAAATCTACAATAAAAACCCAAGTAAGGGAAAAATGTTCGAACACACAGAGGTTGTCACTACTCAAAAAATAGTTGGATATATAAACCGAACACTGGTAAAAAATAAAATTGATATAAAAATCGGAGGACACTCAGGTCGAAATTCCGTTTTGCTACAATGCTTTGAAAAACAAATAGATGAAACAAGTCTTAAAATATACTTAAGATGGACACCTAATAGTAATATGCATATTCACTATAGGAACTTATTGCTTGAAACATCCCATGTGGGGACTGCTTATAAACTTTTTAAGAAAAATTTTAATCAAATTAAATCTACGCAAACCAAGTATGAAAACAAAAAATATTCATACCATTATTAAGACTGAATTAAAATAATATCTGAACTATATAAATTATCTTGATATTATCAAACATCTAACAATCAAATAAAATTTAGAATGATATGAAATCAAGTAATCAACGAAGGATTACAAATGACTATACGTAAAAGTAATATCAAAAACAAAATTGCTATTTTAAGTTACATCACCAATTGGGAAATCAAATGTAACTTACTAATAGATACTTTTACGGAATTCATAAACATATTACATGGCCATGAAGAAAATGAATTATGGATATCCATGGACGGCAGGACCTTGACATACTCAACCGTCATAGGACTTTGCTTTGACTTAGATGCCAAGATATCAAATATATACTCTACTGATTGGTACTTCAACAATATCTTCAGCATTGCAATGGAAGATAAATGGACCCTACAAAATAAATGCTGGACAGCCTACATGGGTAGCTGGGACGTGGAATGTTCAAGTGAAACAGCAAAGAGAAATCATTTCCTGAAATCTATGAGACAGGCAAAGTTTCTGATAACACATCTTTATGATTACATCCACATGGGAAAAAATATATTAAATACATAATAAATCTTGGTCACATACACAATAGTATAGCAACCCTACATTGGACTAAAAAATTGTATTATTTTTAGACTAACAAATGTCGGGCTATAATCTGATCCAATGTAATATGCTTCTAGACATACTGGGGAATGCATTCCAGTTAAATAAAAGATCCGAAACTTTACTTTCTGAGGCTCTGGAGTTACGATATATAGATATGACTTACATCTACGGATTATTACGAAGTAGTGGTAGAAATATCCGAATAGGGGGACTAAAGAATGGGTTCTGGGCCTCAAACCAAATTATTAATGCAATCAGAAATATGGACGAAAATCATGGATTCAAACTTTTCTTGTTGGACAATAATTACCAATACCAAAAATTTAAAAATCTATGTAAACTAAGAAAATCTTATATAGATAAAATAAACCACATGGGAATAAATAACATATATGATGGTCTAAACTATGTAAATTACGAAAAGTTATTAAAGCATTCAGGAGAAAACGCATACAATAACAATGAATATACCGAAATCTTACATAATAAGGCGTTGGAAATCTGGCAAAAATATTATGAAAATTATTTAAACTTAAAAAATTTATTGACAGCAAAGATTTCCTACTATAGAGACATACATATAACGATCAAAAAATTCACGGAACCAAGAAAAGGATCACCGATGATAGGCATAATGCTATACAAAGCAGATATGCAATCAATTTCAATGATCACAACAAAAACAACCAAATGGATAAAAGAAATAAACGGTGAATGGGAAAAGGTTGATAGTTTCGAATCATACAAAACAATTCAACCAACACTCATGTTAGTCTTCAATTTGAACGGAAATAACATGAAATACATAAACGAGCAACTACATATGGAGCTGCTATTGCAACACTGTAACTTATGAACTGTAAATAAAAACAACTATAGATAAAACAAAAAGACTCATGCTAAAACTCACTCAGAATTACTCGCACGGTTAATTAAGGGGTAATATATGGAGAAGTTATAACTATTAGTTATTAAGTACGAACAGTACGATTAACTCTACGAAATAGGCAGCGGGAAAAAACCCACTATTATCTCAGTAGTTTTTATAATACAAATGACCAGTGAAAGCTTTTTCCATAGTAACTTAACCATATGGGATTGGTCGCGCGAGTTTGAATATGAAATAGAAAACACTCGCGAAAAACACCATTTGGGAAAGTTTCTAGAATGTGCGTACCACAGAATTGTTACAAATCTTGAAAACACAAGATCAGTCGAAATTAATTTTTGTGGCACGCACACGAAATTTGGAAAATTTTGGGAAAAACTGGGCGTGGCAAAAAATTAAAAAATGCAGAATATTTGCGAATTGGAAATTCGAGCACTGATTGGCCTCTCTAGTAAGCACGAGAAATTCTGGAAAATAAAAAAGTGGAAAATTGGAGAAGTTACCCTATTGGCTCAGATGGGGAGCGGGGGCGCAAAGTGGGCGGAAGATATCAACACCCAATAACAAAACCCTTTGTCTAGCAAATTGAGTGGGCGGAGATGGGTTGGGTGTCGAAGAGCAAAACCAAATGGGGGCAGACCCAAAAAATCGACGGAGAGCACAACACCAAAAAATAGAGAAATATATATTTTTGGTGACGTGCGGAGATTATATAAACGATAGAGAAATAAACGTTTATTTTATACCTTACACTGCCTCTTATACAAAACTGCACCATATGGATTCTGCAAATAGAGAAAAATCTGGGGGAAAATGGGGTTTCAAAAAGAGAAACTGGGAAATGAAACAACTTTTTTGGCCAAAATCTAGAGAAAATTATGTGAAAATTCACAAATATGTCGCTCTCGGACAAAATTGTTGGAAAATGGCAAAACCATACTTTTGGCATTCATACTTTGACGAATAAAAAGTGAAGACATGGAAAAAATTACCATTTGGTGTATTTCATGTCAATATCTAGACCATAAAATGACTCAAAATTTAGTAAAAATTTTTTCAAATTGCTCTAAAAGAAGACGGGTCATGCCATTTTTTAAAAAATTTTGGAAAAACATGGAAATATTCATCAAAAATAAAAAGTGTTTACGATTTTCGATGTAAACTAAACACTTTCGGCACCAAATGGGTTAAATGTTATTTTCTGGACAATAAAATGACTAAAAATTTATTTTTCAAATTGCTCGGAAAGAAGACAGGTCATGCCATTTTTTAAAAAATTTTGGAAAAACATGGAAATATCTATCAAAAATAAAAAGTGTTTACGATTTTCGATGTAAACTAAACACTTTCGTTACCAAATGGGTTAAATAATTATTTTCTGGACAATAAATTGACTCAAAATTTATTTTCAAATTGCTTTGAAAGAAGACGGGTCATGCCATTTTTCAAAAAAATTTTGGGAAAAATATGAAAATATTTATTTGGAAAATACAAATGTCTACGATTTTCGATGTAAATTAAAAAAAAAAAAAAAAAAAAAACACTTCTGGTACCAAATGGGTAAAACACCAGAATAATTTATTTCAGATTAAAAAACTGCTTATAAGGACGCAGCAAATTCAAAAAAATTAAAAAATCTACTAAAAAACCTTACAAAAAATATTTTAGAATATATTGAAATCGGCCATGGTGGGCAGAAACGAATTGTATCGGTTTTATAACGTAGGCGGAGAATGGGCTGAAGCTCAAATAAATTATTTTATTTCAAAACTGATGAACGAAATTGACATTATGGAATGTCAAGATGAAATTTCGTCGACAAATTTCATACCAATTGGGAGGACAAAAGATGACAAATTTGCCGACCTATACTGGCTAAAGACTAAGTAAGTCAAAAAATCAATCGTAAAACGGGGAAATATAATTGGTACCAAATGGGTTTATGCCAATATACTTTCTCTTAAGAAAGCCGTAAAACGGGTCAAGGGATAAAAGACATCAAAAACCACCATATGGGTTATTACGGTTATTTGTCTAAAAACGAAATTATTTCGTCACCTTTCCTGGGAAAATAAAAATTCAAACGACAAAAATATAACAAAAAACTACCAAATGGGTTATATGGTTTTTTGTTGAATAAAGTTATTTTGTCACCATTTCCTGGGAAAATAAAAATTCAAAACGACAAAACACAACAAAAAACTACCAAATGGGTTATATGGTTTTTTGTTAATGAAGTTGTTTTGTCACCATTTCCTGGGAAAATGACAAAACGACAAAAATATTTTTTACAAGATAAAAATATTTTTTTTTAGTCCGTCAAACGAAACCGAAGGCTTGGGAAAATTAATGACGGCAGACTCTGATCTCGATATGACGAGCTTTGTCACGAATTTGATAAATGAGAGCATACTCATCCAAGTGCAGGTGGTGAACGTAGCCCTGGGAACAAAAATCACCTTAGACCTGGTGATTCACGGTAAATCCAGTTGGGAAGGCTTTCAAGGCTGTATCACCCGGATACTGAGCATATACCCAGATTTCAAAGGAGAAGGCCTAAGATTATGGGGACGAAAAACCAACCAAAAAGTAACGCCACTCGATATGGTAAGAAAAAATTTTACATAGTATGATGTTGAAAAATTTTTCTCACAGACATATCAAGACAAAAAATTAGGTGTTAAGGACTATGAACCTATATAAGGACGGGATAATTTAAAAACCCAAAATTATATAGCGGCATGAGTCAATATCCCAAATGGGTTTTCCTTTCAAAAAAGGTTGTCAAACTATGAACCTATATAAGGACAGGAAAATTAAAACCTGAAAATGTATAGCGTCATAAATCAATATACCATGTGGAATTTTTCTCAAAAAAGAGTTTTTCAAAAAACAGGGCACCACAACAAAATGTCCGAACAAATTGTTTATAAGAAAAATATCTTTGTCAAAATCGAAATAAAATTGACTTGATAACAGACATTCAAATAATATGTGGTGAAACACCTAAAATAACAAAAAGTTTTTGTTTGACAAACTAAAAATAATTATTCGTTAAAAAACCACTTGGTTAAAAATCAATAATATAATTATCTTATTTCTTCAGGACCTTACAAACGGAAATTTCGGATCGAGAACAAAGATAGAGGCCTTGAAAATGATCGGAAGGTCCGAATTTTGGAATAAGAATTCGGTAATCGAATTCAACAAAAACATGGTCGATGAGGACATCGACATAACCCAAATGGCACTACGATTAGACCAAAGTAGCGGTAGACCCAAAGAAAAGCGGAAAATCGTGAAAATGGTA
This sequence comes from Oikopleura vanhoeffeni, assembly GCA_004367855.1. Taxonomy (NCBI): domain Eukaryota; kingdom Metazoa; phylum Chordata; class Appendicularia; order Copelata; family Oikopleuridae; genus Oikopleura; species Oikopleura vanhoeffeni. The sequence continues at coordinate 12,763 of SCLH01000006.1, forward strand.
ATTAATTATAATTTCGGGAAATTGAAACAATACGAAACGTAATTAGTGGAAAAAATGACCTTTTTTGAGAAAAAATACCAGATGGGAAAACTTAACGCTTAGATCTTTAGTTAAAAGACTCATAATAATATATTTGAGTTACTTTTAATTAGGCTTAAAATATAAGAAACTATGGTAAAGCGGTTATGACAACCTGGTTGCATGTTAACGGTCGCGAGTTCAAGCCTTCATGGGGACGAACTCAAAATGTTGATAGTGAGTAACTGGTCATGTAAATTATAAAAAATAAAAAGGGCAACCGGTCGGATAGACAACAAAACAAGACCTTTATTTTTTGATAGCTTCAACCCATGTGGTAACAAAAATTTGATAATCAAGTTTCTTTATTTATAAAGTGTTTGGATAATTATTTATCACGTTAATCAAATAGTAATATAACAAAAAGCCGGGGAAAAAGTTTTGAAAAATATTTACCAGAAATCAAACCACAAAATTACCCCAAATGGAAAACCGTGAATAAAAAATAAATTTTAGGAATGTCGACTATTCAATGTTAAAGAACATTTGGCGCTGGACGAATTCCTGAAAACCACAAATTTGAAACCCGACATAAAAAGATCAGAAGACATCCAAATAAAATGCAGAGACGAGAACGGAAATCTCGTTGGTCACGAAATAAGACCATCAAATGCGGAAAACCAGCACGAAATGTTAAAACTTTTTGAGCGGATGACAAACCACTCAAATCACGTACTCGCCAACAGTTCAAACTTTCGACCATTTGGGACCGACCACAAAAATTCTTGAATTTAATTGATATGGACAGAGTGACGCGCATGAATTTCTTCGAATTAACAACCGATAGAGATATTCAGGCGGCGGTGACAAGTGGCGATTTTGATCTTCAAGATCCAAAGGTCAAAATTAAAAAGCTACGAGACTTTGTCACAGACCAATTGGCGAAGAGATCCGTCCTTAAAATAGTGGACCTCCTACTTATGAAAAAACAGGATTTTTCGACTAGAACACAAGTAGGGGTGCTACATGACATGGATGAGGAGATGACAGTAGCTGTCTGGTTATTCAGACCAGCAGAATTTAACGCGATAATAGCCGCAAATAAATTCAATAACCTCGTACGCCAGTTGGGATATGATGTTGATAAAGTTATCAATTCAGAAAAAGCCTGGGTCACGTTTGTCGAAGAAAATGGTTTCGATAAAGAAATGATGGAGTCAATAAAGTTTTTGGCCAAAAACGTAAAACATGCAGAATATGAGCAAGCAATTCAAACGGCGAATATGCATGGCAATATCACCAAAATTCTGAGCCAAGTCATAACAAAACCATGTGGGGTGAAAACAGATATCCGTTTTTGGCACTTTCTCAGAAATTAATGTGCCTAAGCATGACTACTATAGAGAGCCAGAAAAACCTACCCATTTATGCAGAAAATAGAAACCAGCGAAATCTGACGGAAGTTGAAAAATGCATAAAAACAATGCTTTCAGACTTAAAACCAAATGGGAATAATAAAACTTTGAGCGCGGAGATCAAAGACCTCATGAACCAAGCAGATAATGCAAACTCCCGCCTACGCAAAAATGTTATTATTAAGAAAATAATAGACAAAATGCGACCTAAAACACCAGAAGGCGGACCAGAAAAATTGGGCAGATTGAAATGCATAGCGATGCTTTTCGAGGCAGAAAACTTTTCCACAGAAGAACTTGAAATACTGACTAATATTCAGGGTCTACTGAAAAAACCCAAAAGGCGAAATACTGACGCTATAGAAGTATTTAGAATAAATGGTATCAAGGCAATTTCCGAGTGGAACAATTGCAAAAACTTGATCTCTTCAGGACTTTTCTGGGATATAATGATGGTCGAAGACAAAAATAGCATCAGAATTCAAAAATTCGGCGATGAAAATGTCACGGGTTTAACCATGAAAAACCTAGCGAGAATTATGATTTTGCAAAAAAGTGAAGTACCAATAGAACAAAAGTCAAAAGTTCTAGACCAGTTGGGAGACGATAAAACTTTCGACTCAAAATTTGAAGAAATCAGCAAAAACTTCAACGTTTGTGGTAAAGTAGACGCCTCGGGCCATATCTGTCTGAAGCCATCTACAGACGGAGCCTTCTGTGAAAGCCATGATAAGGTCCACCAAGCGAACGGATTGCTACCAAATATGCTGTTCAGGGTTAGCTATGGTAAAACAATTTTCTGGTTAAGCTCAAACAAAATTTGGCCAGAAGAAATTAAAATCGAACGAGCTGAAAACATCTTTGAATTTCAACGAAACTGGATTCTTACCAATTGGGAAAAATGGATTCAGATCAAAAATGGAAATGGGCCAAATACAGAAGTTACAAAAAGTAGATTTGAAACGGCTGTTGGAAAAAACCCAAATGGTAAAAGTTGGCACGAAACGTTCACCGAAATCGACATATTGGTACAACAGCGTATAAAAGGTTCCTTTAAACAAGAACGAATCACAGAGGTTACCGACGTCAAAAAATACCTAGACAGATACCAAAAATCATCTGAAATACAAGGCTCAAATATCTTCGGTCCTATGAAAAAATGGTTACCAGAGTTAAAAATATTGCCAAAGGGACCAGATAGCGCGAGCAATTACGACTATGCAACCAAATGGGCAGGTCACTTTACACAAGTTAGGGAAGGAGGAAACATTTCTCCAAACCTGACTACAGGTTTTTTGGACATCGCTAGATTCGGCCCAGAAATAAAAGAAACCTCGTTTACAAATATTGTCATTCTGTTGACAAATGAAATGAGATTCGACAAACCGGTGAACGATCACTACACGCAGAACGAGACGAATAACAGATGCTTTACAACCTCACAGCGCAAAAACGATATAATCGCCATAATGGATGTGAGGGATAAAGAGAACCCAATTGGGCTGACGATCGAGAATTTTATTGACACCCAAGAATATAAAAATTTCGCGGACAAAAACAACTTGTCCAAATACAACCCATATGGAGCGTTAGAATTTTTGGCAATGATAAATTGGTTCAGTTTTCGCGCAGGTCGTAATGATACATTTCAACAACTTGAAAGAGCCCGTAGAGGCGAACCAAATACATCTTTGCTCGATGCCATATGGATGCGTAGATTGCGATCGGAAGTACAAAGTATTTTCTGCCTCAACAATGAACTATCCAGATTCAGAATTAAAATTGCTTTGGTCTCATCCAGCCCAAGTGGTCAAGGTAGATGGCTACGTAGCCTAGACATGATGAATTTCAAAATTCCCCAGTCGACCCTTAACTACACAATTTCTGATTTTAGAAATTTAAAAATGTCAAGGTTAAACCAGCGATGTTAGAAAAGGAAGAACGACTACCAATTGGGTTGGCCGCCAAAAAGTCTCTGGTCTCGGTCACTTTCCCCAGAGTACAGGGCAGTTTCAGGAAAAAATTAAACGACTCAGCAGAATCAAACGAAAGCTGGCTAGCTAACATCGCGGTGATTAAGAAAAACATTGTCCCAAATGGTGAATTTAACCATATAATGGAGTACAATACGCTGTCAGACCAGTTAATTTACCCCGAAACGGCTAATAATATGGCAAAACAGATACCAAAGGTCATAAGAAGCACCGAAGCACTACAACAACCAATTGGGGATCAAGTTTTTCAAATAAAACGTTATAAGGACGACCTAAACCCAATGACAATCAACTTTGAAGCTGGATATATAGATCATTGGGGCAAAAGTGACATGACGGTCAAAATCCTTAACCAAGAAACAATCATTGGTAGAAGTCATGAATCACTTATGATTACTACCAAAAATGGCGAAAAACCAATTAAATTGAAGTTGGGTACTAAGGCTTGTTACAAAATACCATTTGGGGAGAACCAGACGGAAAAAATCAAGTCGTCATTAGGAAAACTCGCTATTTATATAGCCAGAATAGCTGACCAATGTGACACGGAAAAAATAAATCTATCAGTGTGTCCACTGCCAACTGAAATTTTGGATTTCAAAATATGTCCAATGAAAATGGATCATGTTTTCAGATTGCCAAACAAAAATGATTGTAGGAATTACTATGAGGAGGAAAATAAGAAAATCTCCGAAAAATTTCCTAGAAAAACAATGGAGGAAAATGCAGGTCGAAAAGAAAGGTGGATCGAAAGCCAAAAGGCTAAAAATGCCTGGGCACCAAGATATGAATCTAACCGACATTCTAAATCGGTTGTGACCCGAAAGATAAATGAGCATGGATGCTATGCCGATTCCCAAGTGGCGGAGATTCTAGAAACGCAACACTTTTCAAACGCAAATTTAAATGGTATGGTCAAAAACCTGTCTACCATGAATAGCGTCCTTACAAAGTCCCTGAGGGACGAAAACAAAAGAGTAGTCGCAAGAGACGCTAGCGATAGAAAACAGGCAGACCGAATTTTTATCCGAGAAAGAATTCGGGGAAATTTACAGCGGCTAAAATATGCCGAGGACACAATAATACCAAGTGGGGTGAGAGCAAATGGAGAACTGTATAAATCGCTTAACAACTGTAGAAATTTCGAAGAATTTCAACAGTTAATTTCAGAACTGAGTATCACGGGTTTAATGACAGTGCCCCAATTCAAACATTTCCTATCAACATTTGGAAATAACGAGCAGCGATTGGTTGACTACATGCGCCGATACTGGCAAAACACCGTGTACGAAGACCTCACAAACCATAATTTCAGCGATGAAAGAATTCAAGAAATCCTAGACGCTACAAGCCAACGGTTACGGCAACCTAGCGTTTCAAATGCCGTTAAAAAAGCTAAACATTCTTTCAAAAACTTCTTCAACAAATAAAAACATACCGACCCCCTTTTTTACAATATTTTTCACCAGATGGGATAATGAAAAATATTGCGTAAACTATTTGAAAATGCAACAGGAAATTGATCCTTAAAATCATGTCAAAAACGGATAATTTTGCACATAAATGAGATTTTCTTTTCAATAAAATTAGTTTCGGCAAAATCTCATACAGAAAATATATACCTTAAAATCAACTCTGAAAGCCAAATGGGAAAAACTTTCTAAAAAATCACAAATAATTTTAAAATGAAAACTTTTGCTGAAACTAAAATTCACTCACTTAAAGAAACAAAAAACTTGTCCTAATCGGTTCAAACGGATCTTGATCCAAAAATCATATCACTCACCTAAAACAGCCTTCAGTTAACACATTGCCATTCAAAAATTCGTTATCAAATATTATTTACCTGCCATGTCAAACAGCAAAAATATACTTCAAAACCAGCATAAAAAGATCTACAAATTGTTAATATAAGCAATAAAATATGATTTCACGCATTTAAAAATAACCCAAATGGAGTACCAAAATCAAACCCACTTGGAGAAATTGAAACTTTGTTGCATCGCAAAAACAAAAATTATTAACTATTTATACCACGTGGTTTTCCCAAAAAATAATTAACGGACAGTTCAGAAAAAATAATGTTTTAAAAACAATTAGTCATCCCACGTGATACAAAATGAATCTTCTTATTGGTCCACTAAAAAATAAAAAGTCTCAAATAAAATACAGGAAAAATTTCCTTCCGTTTTTTGTTGGGAATCAACCAATATGTATACCAAAGTAGCCATATAAATGATTTTCGACCTAATGTTAGACTACCAAATGGGAAAATTAGATGTAGAAAATATCGTCGAAACAATATTTCGGTATCAGAATTATAGCCTTTAATTAATCTAAAAAATGATTATCCCAAATGGAATTTAAAAAATCATATAAATTTAAATCATTTATTTTAATAACAAGCACGTCGAAACAAGCCATATTGTCCAAAAAACATACATTACTGCATATATAACCAGATGGATTAAAAAACTAACACGGTTCGAATTATTAGTCAAAAAATATTTTTTTTTAATTTTTTGTTCTAGTATACGGTATAATGTATAACCCAAAAAATTAATTTTTTGTTTATTATCATAAAGACTTTGAGTCAAACCGAATAGTTTTGACTTTTTGAGAACATTGAAAATGACGTATAACGAGATTTTTACTAATATTAAGAAAAAATACAAAATGCAATATACCGAAGAACTATACCAACACTCACTGAGAAACTATTCAATAACCCTGGAAAGCTTAGGGGGTAAAATGGATTTCGAATGGAAATACAAAGTAGTGACTAAGGTACAAAAATGCACACATAATATTTTGAGTATAAAAAATTTAAAAAATCTATGTTCTACGCCACATGTCAAATTACATAACAATCTAAAAAACGGTTATAATTAAAACAATAAAAATGAAATACGAAAATCCCAAATGGATATTAAAAAATATATAAAACTATATTTTAAAAAATCAGAAATACTGTCTAGGCGACCTTCGAGTAAAATAATGATTACGTAATAAACTATACCATTTGGAGAATTACGTAACAATCAGCGCGAAAAAATTACTATTACGCAACAATAGTACGATAAAAAAGTCTAAGAGACTTTCGAGACTTGTTTTTGAAACAAAAAAGTCTCAACAAACTAGGATTTGTGTAAAAATGTTCTAGATTTACAAATTAATTTAATTTAAATGAAACTCAGAAACAAGTCTCATTCTAAAATTTTAAAATTTTAGAGAGTCAACGAAAGAAAAGAGACAAAAAAGAAAATAAATTTTTTGAAGTTAACAATGGAGAAGGGGGGGGGATATAAAAATACATTTCTATCAGGGGAGCAGCCGGGTAGATCTACCCCAGCTTTGCATCAATCATAAAACCATTGTAGTAAAGCTGGGATGAGTCTACCTTTTAAAAACCGGGCGCGTTGAGTAGGTAACATAAACCTAAATAGCGCGCTCGAACCAGTCATAATCTATGACTGGTTCACTGGTAGGAAAGCATTTATATATCCCATAAATTTAGGAATTAAAAGATTTAAAAAACACGAGAATGGAAGAAACCCAGCTGGGAGATGGCATGTTAACCATAGACGAGAGCTCACAGATCGCACCAACCTAAACGGGTGATCTAAGTGTGAATGTCGAAGAAAAACAAAAGTGGCGTTTGGAATTGTTTAAAAAAGCAAAAACAACAGTCACAAAGTTGTTTAGCAAGGAATTAGGATCAGAACTGCCTATTCAAAAAATAACTCAGTGGTATGTCAACTTGGTCTTGGGAGATGAACTAATTGATGGTGGTCTATGGCCGGAAAATGCAAAAACATTTTTTGAGCAAGAAAAACAACACGACCCTGAGGTTTTGGAAAAAATGGCACAAATTTTCAGGGAAAATTTGACATCAGATGGTCAGGAATGGGAAATGGTATCTGGAGGTGAAATACTACCAGTAGAATTAAATGAAGCCGACAAATTGTCGATCGAAAAAGTGTATAAACAGGTGATTTACATAGAAATTAAAATAATATTTCTATATTTAATTATAAACATTACTAGTTCGCAGAGTGGGAGAAAAAATTTGAAAATGTGATCAACAACTTGTCCGGAAAATGTGAAGAGATAGACAAAAATTTCACTCAGCTAAAATCACAAGTAGAAAAACATTGCCAAATGGGAACAAAAACTCAAGCCAAACCAGAACTAGTCGGAAAAATTGAACGCTTAAGATTTGACTTGGAAGCGATCAAAGAGCATTTAAAATCACGAGGTTCAGCAAACACCATGACTGAATTAACAAAGGTTGTCACTCAACTTAAAAGTGACGTAACTTTGTTAAAAAAGATTGCACCAATGTACCCGATGGGAATGGTCACCAAATGGGTCGGAAAAGTCAAGGGAGCAGAACAATGGGGTAAAGAAACTCTGGTAGAATTTGGTAGAGCTATCAGACAATACCTAGGTAACACAACTAGTAGTCTGCTCCTAGACGTGGAAAAACTTACAGTTCAAGAAACACCTAATCTGGAAATGTTTAAAAAACTAGCTGGGCTAATGGCAGAAACTAACCCAGATGGTAGAATAACGATGGAGAATACCAGCAACATGTTGTTACAGGATCTGCATAAGCTAGTGGTCATGCTTACAGAGCCGGAGAACTTAAGCCTATCATCAATGATACCTCTAGCACTACGAGCAAAAACATTAGCAAGAGATTGTGTCGGAGCACAATCAGTAATTCTCCAGAAAATGGATGACGTGGTGGCACTGGCAGCATCAGACGCACCAAATGGAAAGGATGCACACGAAACCATCTTAGCATCAATTCCACCAGGGATAATAAATACCCAAATGGGATTACATGCTATTATCTCCCAAAGCGGGCAACGAGACAAAAGGTTTACAGATTGGCTATACAGACCACTTCCAATAACTGGAAGAGGAAATACCTATACAGACTTCGGTATATACCCAGCCCCAAGAGGCAGTGATGAAGCTACTATTTTTGATCGTTTTAGACCAGAACGACCAGAAAATATGGAGCCAGTACACAAACGAAGTCGACAAAATTCAGGTAAAAATGAAAAACCCGAAAAGAAAAATTCAAATTTTTGTATTTAAAATAGAGTTTAGAAGTGGGTCAAGTGTACCCAGCTTATCAGGATCAACGTCACCATCACCAGTCACCGAGAAGGACTCACACGAATTCCTCGAGACTGAACACGGGCCAGTCATCGGGCATGATGAAACAGAAGAGATTTTCACCAAGTTCATCGAATCGGCAACGTTATTGAACCCGAAACTGGAAAAGGAAGAAAAGAACTTAGAATTATCTGAATTCTTGAACCTGTACCAGACAAGCTGAAAACTTTTTCGAAATTTAACTGCCCACATGGAAGCCCAAAAAATGTATGCTTAAAGAATAACAGTCTTTAATACACATCCCACATGGAATTTAAAAAACTGATAACAAAAAACAATTATAATAAAAACAATTACTAAAAATAAATCAAAATAAAAAATTATTTAGATTGTTAGAAAGTTGTTAAATTATGTCGCATTTTAGAAACTCAAAATTTTNATATGTTCAAGCAATAAGTTCCTATAGTGAATATGCATATTACTATTAGGTGTCCATCTTAAGTATATTTTAAGACTGTTTCATCTATTTGTTTTTTCAAAGCATTGAGCAAAACGGAATTTCGACCTGGTGTCCTCCGATTTTTATATCAATTTTATTTTTTACCAGTGTTCGGTTTATATATCCAACTATTTTTTGAGTAGTGACAACCTCTGTGTGTTCGAACATTTTTCCTTACTTGGGTTTTTATTTAGATTTGCCAAGCACTGATTAGCTCTCTAGTTGTATTAGGTTATTTTTGTTAATACGAAAAGTTAGTTGCTCTGGTCTTCGTGGGTTCATGTTATTTTTGGAGACTCTTACTGGCAACAATAGGTATTTCCCAGATGGTTTTTCCTCTATTGTGTAAGTCATCCCAGTAAAGTCTGAGTCCATCCATCATTCTTGCCCCTGTGGTGAAAGTTATTCCCAGTAGGACTGCTGAAGCCCTACGTCCACCAGTTATAATCTTTTGTCCACAACAGTTTGATAATGTCAAGTATTTTTTCTAGTGGTATTACTGGTGCCTAGTAGGTCTATACAATCGTTTCTCCAAAGATTTTTCCCGCCATTTTATTTGCGGCTCTCTTTATCGCCGATTTTTGTCCTATACCAATGTGTCCTTGCAATTTTTCTACGGCTAGGATTGTATCGTACTGGATATTATCTATTCTATATGGTTTTATAGTGTCCAGTTTATTATAATGATTTATTAATTCATTATAAAGTCTTCTAGGACTTTATTTCTAGTTTATTTTGTTTATATCCCTTCTATGTAAAAATTTTTTAAGAATCTTACATATCTTCTCGATCGACATCGCAGTCATACTATAATTAGGTATTGGATTGTGTGCACTAATATTGTTTTTATTTTTACAGAATAATATGTAATGTTATAATTTATATGATTGTTAGTAAAACTCAAACTCATTTTTATCTAAGGAGAAGATTTTCAAATTTTAATTATTTTTAATTTTCCATCTGGTATATTCTGGTCCTGTTAAAAGCTAAAAGATGTTTGTTTAGTAAAGAACTGATGAGCCCTTTTAGTCACTTTTTTCTAAATTTTCAAAACTTTTCAGTTTATAACAATTTATTAGAATGTATCTTATTCTCATTAGCTTGTACCAGTTTCTCCTTGTGGTTATCTGTTCCGGTGTTGTATCTAGTAACATTCTAAATAAACGTTATTTTCGATCGTTTGATTATATATAGTTTATAATAAGAAAATAATTTTAAAGTGTTCAGTTTAACTGGTTTTTCTGATAGACTCATTGCCCATATTTCTTCCTCTCCGTCTTCTAATAGATCGCCTACTAGGTGTTGGAAAATGCTATTTTGTAGCAGAAATACGGCTTTTTATTAAGTGCTGGTATCTCTGCCAACATTGTAGATAATACCAATTGGGTTTTAGTCCATGATTTCATCGAATGATCTAGAGATAAACCATGGTCATACTACTCCAGTCCGTGTATGAATACATTGTCCCACACCCAGTATTTCTATTATTGTAGATGGATTCAAGTCCATCCTGGATGATTTTAGATATTGTTTACCCATTCTGTGCTACACACCATATGGTCTGACTTATCCCGTACAACATTCGGAGTCCATGTTTGAATGGTCCGAATAGATGTTGCGAATTCGGTTTTGTTTTAACATCTTTGATTGTCAGTCTAAAGATATCATGGTGTACGCTTTTAGGGCGTCTCCTGACTACCACGTCACTGTTTGGATCGTCTAGGAGTCGACCTGTTTCTTCTCCAGCATTTTTCAGACTTTGGCGCTCTTATTTTAAAGAAGTCAGTATCATTTCTAACATTGTTTGATTTTAGGATTATTTTTCGAATTTAAGTAGAAAATATATTTATTGAAATTAGTAAGATTGTTGATTATAATTTATAACAGATTTGATTTTTCAGTTTTTGTTCTGCATATTCTGATTATTTTTTGTTAAAATCTTGTTTCCATTTTGGATAAGGAGCCGCTCTTGGCTTAAAGTTGTTTTAATTCCCATTTGGTTGGTTTCCATTGGCCCCTATTGCTTTGGAACCGGGTTATTCCCATTTGGGTTTCCACCCCCGTTTGGAATAGCCGTTTTTAGTTTGGTAGCCTGAAATGAACCATTTCTGGTCACGGTTATTACTATTATAGCGATTGTTTCAACCATAGTTGTTCCCACTGATGATTTCCCGAGAAAGTCTGTCTCGACTCTGTCTACCATAATTTTTTCCACTATTCCCATATGGTTTTGATGGTTTGTTCTTATATGAGTTAGGACTCCGTTTAACTATCCATTTGGTTTGATGAAATCTTTTTTAACGGTATCTATACTCTTTTTCGAGCCTGATACGTTTAAGATTATTTTTCATCTCAAGAGTTTTCGGATTCTTTCCATCCTCATTTACTTTCTTTGCCTTGGCGTTGCTAGGGCCGGTAAATTCATCTCATAGGATCCTCCTTACTACTGTATAACAGCGATCTAGCCTGCTCATAGAGTAACTGATTTCCCCATCGTTGTTGTTTTATTGCCTCAGCCAAGAGGGACCTGGTCATACCATGTTTATCCTTTTCCAATCTTCTTATTGTATTCCTAGTAGTCTAACATAGCTCCAGTAGTAAAGCACTCATAGTATTCCCTTACTAGAGTGATCAATTATCGAAATCTAGGAACGGATTCTTTCTGGTCACCATATGGTTAGCGTATTCACGAGCTACATCATGCTCATCTCGCCTAATTGGTTGACTTATAAAACTCGGGCCTTTGTTGGGTTTCAACCCAGAGGCCATCCTTGTTTTTCCAAATAGCGCCGCTGTTTGTATCGCGTTGCTTAGATACTTCTTTTCTGTCCTCGTCTACCAACTTTTCTATAGCTAGTTTTGCTTTCGAACAGTTAAGTCTGTTCAGAGGTAAACTTTAACAGCAATGCTTCTAACTTTTTCTTTGTGAAAGTTTTCAGCATTACTGATTGTTCATCTGATAATCCATCTGGGTTGTTTTTCTAAGTTCAGTAGCCTCATCAAACTTGACAATTATTTCCTCACAATTGTTCTGATTTGTACGGAGTGTTGTCTCCTTTTGGGCTTCTCTTCGGTAGTCTTGAAGGTTCAGGGTTATATTCCCGTTGTCTAGCTACCAATCCTCCTCGTCGTCATCCAGGCCTATCGCTAATTGCCTCTCTTTTGCTTCGCCTCCGTTATTATCGAAAGTATCGAACCGATTTTGAATTTTTGTCGCGTTTGGTTTCATGACTACGATACTAAGTCGTCATATTCAGCCCCAAGTTTTTCAAGTTCATTCATATTGACAAATGATTTGTTGACAAGTCTGAAATTTAGGAAATATGTTAGAATAAAAAAAGAGGATATAAAAAAATAAAATAAAAATATATTTTAATAAATTTGTATTTTTTACAGAACAGCGTTGTATAATAGCATTGTTTTGATTGGTTTTTTCATTTTCTGTATAGTATCCCTCTATATGGTTTCTCTTTACATGGCAGTAGAGTTTTTTCCGCTGTCAATTTATTCAGATTTATTATCATTGACGTTGAAGGTCTGAAAGCCAGGAAAGATTGGTACTTGTGCGTAGACATGAAAGAGTAGGGCAAATTTTTTCTTTTTATAATGCGTGAATAAATGTTTTGCCATAAAATTTTCAGTCCCATATGGTGGAAATAACCAGATCACGTCTGTATCGTTTGGGATGTAGCTTAGGAAATTTGTGTGAATAGCATTTGCATCTTTTATTCTTGATATGTATCGAGTACATCTAGCATTATAGAACATTGCTGCTCCGTCCAGATTGAATTCATATCCGATAAAGTTTTCTATCTTTTTTAGACATCTGTTGAGATTATTTCCTCTTTGAGGTCAAGAGTTCGACTAGGCTCATCAGCTAATTGTGATTTAGTATCACACCATTCGATTTTAATTATTGTATTTATTTCGATGGCCAGTAAATTTATTCTTCGGATCTCATCATTTAGTTCTGGTAATTTGGCCCATTTTCCATACTCCAGCAGACGGCTTTATTATCACAATAGTATAAGACTCGTCTGTTTCGTAAAACCGTCTTTATTTGCTTCCAAATGGGCTCTTATTGCAATTGCCTCTTTAACACATATATTGTGTGAGGCCTCATTTTTTGTCCAGTAGAAGGTTACTGGATTACCTCCATCTTCGTCTGTCCATCCGCCTCCAAAACCCGAAGCATCTGTGAAAATTTTTTAAATTTATTCCGATAGTTGTCTCTATGATCCAGGGGCGTATTATTTTCATGGTTTTCAAACCCTGCCAGATTTTTAATTCGTCAATAAGCCTATCAGTTACCCATATGGTTTTAGTTGAATTTTTATCTGCGTGCATAGTTCCTCGGTTATCCTGCGTATGAATAGCTGGGTATTCCTGATAACGAAGATGAAAGAACACATTGTTCCTCTTAGTCGTTCTAGGTCTTTGTAATCTAATTTATTTAATTTTAGAGTGCTGGTAATAGTTTCTGGAATTTATTCCATTTTTCAGCTGGTATCTCTACTGTTTGTTTGATTGTATCAATAATGAATCCAAGAATTCTATGCGAGTGGTGCATATTGGTGCTTTTCCCCTGGATATATAGCCCCCGACGGCAATCATTAATATATTTGCTAAGAAAGCATTTTTTGGGGCTCGCCTTCCCGTTTCTATTAGGTCTAAATCCATTTGGGTTATGTTTTCTCAATTAACTAATCTATCATCTAGGTATATAGTATTGGTATGTTATTTTTTCTTAGGTAGTTTACTACTACCGAGTTACCCAATTGGAAATCCCCTGGTACTCTCCCTAGTCGAAGCAACTTCCGTAGTAATTAAAAATGAATTTTCCCCATTTAAAACGGATTGTCTCCTGTGTATCCTTATCAAATTTAAACTGTAGGAAACCACTTTTATCATCCCATTTGGTAGGTGGTCTCCCTTTTCTACGAACATAAGGGCGTCTGAGATCATATCCAGGTTACATGGAACCTTGTATTTTCAGTTGTTTTTCCATGCCCCCCATCAAAGCAGGCTCTGTATTTATTCGAGCCTGGTTTGTGTGCTAGTACCACTGCTGCTGTTAGTAGCGTATCTGTTACTTTAGTTGATGGCCTACAAGCTCTACTGCCCCGGTTTCTGTCTTCTATCATCTGGTTTGTAATCCATTCTGCATTTTCCAAGCATCTTACTCCATTTGGTTGCATAATGGTTTTTGGAACCATGAACCATTTTTCCTTTTAATTGATTCAACCGGGTAGTACATTTTTCGAGGGTGTTCGACCCCGCAGATTGTTACTTCCTCGTTTCTTTTAAGCCTCATCATACTATGCAGTGACTATTTATTTAGTTATTTGGTTTAAGTTTTTGTTGATAATAGATATTTATCTCTAAAACTCTTCGGCTCGTTAGTTGGTATTGGCCCCTGATTATCGAATGCACTTAGGCCAGTGTGTATCATTTTATATGCTAAATGTTTTATTTTATCATTTTCCATTTGGTTTATTAGTATCATCCAAATTTGTGGAAATTCACTGAAAATACCACTTTTAATTCTGACTCCGCTCTATATATAAGTATGTCCAATTGGGTTTTATAAGATTTTTTATACATAGTTCAAACATGTCTAGTAGGTCACTATATTCAAGCCACTCTTCATGTGAATTAGGCCACTTTAGTTTTTCCCCGTACAGTGTTTCTGGTGAGATGTTTGCTCGTGGAGTGTTTTCTGGTTTTTTCGGTGTATTAAACCTTTTCTGACGGCTTCATAGATTTTTTGGTCTAGTTGCGCAAAAGTCCATTCCCCGACAATTGGTGGTTTCTTAATTTTTTCCTCTTTCAGTGCGTGGTATTCACTAACCCAGACTCTCCATACTGAAAAGGTTTATTGTTAGTGTTTTATTTTGTTCCATGTATTTTATTTCCAAGTGGGATAATTTTATAAAAAATCTTTGACAGTTTAGTTAGTCAGAATGTAGATCTTCGAAACCAGAAGAATAATTTTCCTCGTCTCGTAGTTTTTCATCTGTTTCCATACTGAGTGCGGAGAAGTAGGCAAGAGAGTTTTCCTTGCTTAGTTATTTTGATTAACCCTCTATATTTTTTAGTTGTACTTTCTAAACTAAACATAGCTTTTTTCCAGTCGGTTAAGTTGTTTGTGTATTCGTATTCTGATTCAGTTCTAGAATTAAAGTTTCTTGGATCTAAAATAATGTCTAGATTTACTGCAATAGTATCTAGTAGAACTCTCCCATTTGGTCCTAGTTCTGCTCTCAGCATCCATATTAGCTCCAAATATTGCGACATGTTTTTGTATTTTGCCTTTTTGGTGCCATTCTTAACCAACCACGCGCTTTTTTACATGCCTGGAGTATGTTACCCCTACGGTGTATCTGGCCATTACAAGTTTTGTTTCCGTTTGGGATTTGAATTTTACTTTCATTGTCACCAGGTGGTATTTTATCTTGCCAATTTTTTAACACTATATGTAGAAATGTTCTTAGTGATAATATTGGTGTTGAAACCATAGATCTTAAGGTTTTCTTCCAATTGGGTTGCTCCCTGAGCAATGTTATCCATATTTTGATATTCAACTTTCATCAGTTCATACCATTTTTCCATGTATAAGCCTTCTTGATATTTATCCTGGCACTTTTAGTATGGTAACCATCTGGGATGTATTCGTTGCCTAAGTCAACTATAGGTTTATTCTGCGTTAGTTTGTAGTATGATTTCTGTAAGAAGATTCGGTTATTTCCCCAAGGGCTGCCGAATGATGATATGTTACAAGGGTTATCCATTAATTCATAGATTTTCATTTTCGTCTAAAATTATTATGATTATTTATTTGATTTTTTGGTAATGTAATTTTGAGCAGTTTCCAATTGGGATTAAATATGTTTGTTCGTCGCAACACAAGAAAAATATTTTTTACAATATATATGTTTTATTTGTCTTCAATTCCCATGTTCATAGTATAGTATCTAGTTGGTTTGGTCAACTGCCCCTTGACTGCACTTGGTGTCCTGCGTGTCACCGGCACAGAATGGTGTATGTGTAGCTGTGGTTAACAAGAATTTAGCTTAAGTTAGATTTAGAAAGTTTTTTATTTCCGAATTTTTAGGACTCACTATTCAAATTGAGTGAATGTTTTGCTTGTCCACCACATTTAAGATTACTTGTCCATGTATTTTCCTGATTATTTTCCTCCACATGGGTTTCTACCGTGCATATTATTGTCTATCGGTATCTTTCATGTGCGTTTTGATTGCGTTGTCGTAGGATGTGACGACCCTGTCCCAATTGGTTTTGATTTCCGTTTGGGTATTAAGCCCCTGGTAATTATTGAATTTCCGCCGATTTCCATTTCTTGAGATAGCCATCATGCCTCTGTTTAGGACTCAAGTTTTCTACCCAGGCCACGTATCTGGTTACGGGTCTCCTTGATTTCCTAGTAGTCCTTTTCAAGGATTATTTCATGCTGGTGTTTATTGATTATGGCAGAAATTTGACCACTGATACCTTCCTCATTGTTGTTGCAAACAAAGAGGATATCATCAGTCATTTTTCTTGCTTTTTCAATTCCTGAAAATCCGTTCCGTAATTAGGTCGGTCCTGGAAAGAAATTTTGAGTTTCTAAAATGCGACATAATTTAACAACTTTCTAACAATCTAAATAATTTTTTATTTTGATTTATTTTTAGTAATTGTTTTTTATTATAATCGTTGTGCTTTGTTCTACTTGATACTTTTGTCTGATTGACTTTATCTATTGGGAATCGAAAAATATTTTTAAATAAGTTCAAAATATTCATGAAAAAATTGTTAGTTTCTCGATTTAATGAGATTATTTTTACAGTATTAAGCCAAATATGGTATAAGTGTATCACTCTGGCATGATTTTCACAGTTTATTTATTTTTTCAAAAATATCAGTTTATCCATACTAAAATCGAAATCGGATATTTTCACTCCCCAAAAAAAATTGCTGCTCCAGATATGCGACATTAATTTTGCGAAACTGAGGCCAGATTTACCAAACATTTTAGTGACCAATTTAGCTGTAC
>SCLH01000006.1:48656-84693 GCA_004367855.1 Oikopleura vanhoeffeni
TTAAACAAAAGATGAAAATGGCGGAAAAACCAAAATGTGTTGAATTACGTACTCCATCAAACGTAATCAAATACAAATTCCAAAAGATAGATTTTGAAATATCAACATTCTTGACGCACTTAGTGATTTTCAATAAAAAGCTGAACACCCACGCAATTTTGGCGATATTGGCTAATTCGGCGATATGGGTATTGACAGGAATTCAGCTTAAAATCGGTCTGCCCCCTGTATTTTCAATTCGCAATTTGTGATCATCGATTGCTTTATTTCAAAAGCAGTCCACAGTTTTAAGCTATCAAACTGTGCATCATTCGAATATAATGTTATCTTGAAAATCAACAAAATTTCTCAGAAAACGTCAAATTTTTTTTTCATTATAAGAAAAACTGTTATAAAACAAACAGTTTTTTCTCATTTTTATAATTACCCCAGTTAATTGTTTGAAAATGAAAATGAAATCTTCCTTTTATGAAATCCAGGGTTTTGATTGGGTGCTTGTATGCCGCGTTGTTTGTATCATAAATATACACGATCTGTAAACTGAGGGCCCTTAATTCATATAGTCATCTTCAAAAATTAACGACACAAATGTTCATATTCTCAAACATGTGAGACTTAATATTGGAAAGAAAAATTTACATTATTTGTTACAAATTATACAGTAGTTTTTGTCACCTTTAACCAACATGCACCATCAAATTTGTCTATCTGCATATGTTTAAAGGATCCGCTAATATCATCAGAATTTTTTTGCAAAAATGGCAGTCAAACGATCCGTGGAAATGTGTTGCATATTATATTCCGACTGCATAAATTATGCAGTATCTAGTAGACACTATCTGCTCATTACTTTCGTGTATCACTTATACAGTGAAAAAAAAATATTTAAAGATTTATAACACCAAAAGCATATTTGGACTAGATTATTAATACCGAAAGCATTGATTTATATAAATTATTTATATATATAATATATAGAATAAATTAATAATGAGGAATTTTACGCACTGCGTGGATTTTGAACATGATTTTGAGGACAAAGGTCGTCAGAAGATTTTGGGTTCAAAACGCAAGATGATTTGAATCGTCAGAATTTTGGTCATCAGTCAGAATTATTTCGGAAAGAGAAAAGAACAGTTAACAGGAATTTTGAAAAACTCCTGACTTTGGAAGTCATAAGCTGAAGCAGGAACAGCAAAACTTTATTTGCTAAACATTTTTAAATGCTTTTCAAATATAAGTTTGCTGAAAAATATTAATATCTGATCACAAATTATTGAAAAGTAGGCACAATTGAAATAAACAGACAAATGAGGGTCAAACGCGAACACCGATTTGATTGCTTGAATATCTGTTTTCAAATATAGCGATTATTCCAACTGTTCTCAAAAAAGACTAATTGTTGCTTTTTGAAGAGGTTTTTTATTTTTATATCGTAGCAACATACAGTGTATATATACATGTACGTATATATATGTACGCGAGTTGATTGATAACGATGTTTCATTTGGTAGATGTTGTAATGAAATCAAATTCACCACAAGATTCGTATTATCTAAGAATTAATTTATCTCACCAATAAATAAGGAACTAATTGAATCCATTGGAAATTTATTAAAACAAGAACAATATTTCAAGTTTCACTTCGAGAATCTCGTGTAGAAACAAGAATCGAAACCGACGCACTTTGAGCACCACAATGTATCATCCCATCAAGGGTGCTATCTCGTCGAGTTGGTTCAATTTTTTTCAGCGTATTTCCTTCGGCATTACGCTTCATCCGTAATTTTTGAGCAGGATAATATCTAAAATTAAACATTTAAGAATTTTGAATTATGTTTTCGGAAACATAACTTCAGGCAAGTTAACACGAGTAAAATGTTTCAAAATCCCAAAGCCTCACAATAAGCATATATCAAATTTCGCTATATTTTCTCTAGAATGTGGAAAAAACAACCGTTTCTTGGCAATTATCCGTCGGAAAAACTGTATTGGAACATTTATAAAATTCATTCAATTTTTTTTCTAAGCTAGCTCATACAAATACAAACAGTACCCACAGACACTTTTTGAGATTTCGACCTCAAACTCGAAATATGACTTTTTTGAGAACCCAAGAGGCTCAAAAGAAAACCACTGAAACACTGATCAGAAAGTTGGCTAAAGTCAATATTTGACGGTTTAGTTGTAAAATAGAAGCAAACATAATTTTTTTAGTTCCTTTTGAGAAAAATACTTAGAAAAGAAAATTAAAAACGCGAAAATTTCGAAATTTTTTCTATAATTATTCGGTAGGTAGTACACTTTGTTATCACCCTGTGTCATTTTGGAGCATTTGTGATGCCCCTTAGGCCTCATAAAACCAGCGACCAGTACCCCCTTAAGTTGAATTTCACTAATTCTAGAAAAAAAAGGACGAAATTCCAAAATGTAATTCTTCTTAATTACGAGCATTATTGTTTTCGTGGTTCATGCCACGTTTGAGTAAAATTGTATGAGAGTTCTAGGAGGAGATAAATTTTGAAATTTGAGTAGGCGTTCTAGAACTCACCGAATGGTGGTCACTAGGATCGGCCAAAAATTATGCTTATAAATAATTTTTGTAGATTGAGGATAGATCTACCAAATGTCTATTCTTAAAAGCTTGGAAGCAGTTTTTATCCCGATAAAGTGGAGGACAAAGGTACATTTTTACGACCGCTACCGCCTTAAGTCACGAATAATTCCAAATGTTTGAAACAAAATAAAAAGTTATGTTACACTTTTTTTCAATTTCTGTTAAAAATTAACTTTATCAAATTTAACATTAACCTTGTTATGTACACAATCAAGATTATCGTGAGAATTATAACAGGAGCTAAATACATCAGTATATTGCTGATGAATATAAATTCAGCATAATTTAGATCTTCCATCGTTGTATTTTGACTACAATATTCATTTGAAATGTCATTGGGATTTTCGAGCAGAAAAACTTCAATTTCTTTCAAATTAACTTCAAGTTCTGTCGAATTCAAACTAAAACATTTTATTAATTCATTATATGGACATTTTTGCTTATCAAGTTTTGGTAGGCCAATCAGTCCTCGATTGAAAAAAATTGGGCTGAACAAAAATATATTTAAGAAGAATTTTTGATGATACACGATGTATTCTCCTATAATTTCTTGTAATATTCTGAAGATTTGGTTATACGTAGGGGGTTACTGTATATTTGAGAGACATGTTAGTGACATTCAGCGACCGCTAGTGGGCAAATTTTAGACACAGCTCATTATAATTTTTTAGCAGATTAAGTCTAGTTGGAAAATTTCAGCAAAATAAGTTTGTGATCCTTTTCTTATCCCTCTCCCCAAATTTTCCTCGTCCTTTGCTATGCAAGGAATAGAAAAAAAAATAAAATTAAAATATTTAATTTTTTAAAGCATTTTCGCTAAAACTCATGTGCAGTTACAATTTTTTTTTCATACGTAAAATTAACCTTTGCGATGACGTGCTATTAATGCTTTCTATAGATTTTTCTAGATGCTCTTGACATAAGTTTTCATTCGCATCATTTTGGCGCAAAACTCCCATTCCGTGTTCTCTACTGGTAAATGAAGAACAACATCTGCGGCGTTTTAGTAATTTATTACATTCCTCAGCAAGAAGATCGGTTTCAAAGTTTATGAAAACGCGTTCATAGCACTAAAAATTAAGTTTAAGGGTGTACTAGATTTATTTAATTTTAAAGTTTCGGGTTTTTGAGACATACAATATTTATTCTATTATACGGTTTATTTTTATATAATTTATATCACTTGCGTAACGCAAGTTGCGTTTCAAGTGGCGTCGAGATTTGAGGTGATTTGAAAACATCCTACAGGAGGGGCAATATTGGCGAATTTGCAGATATTGCCGAAAAATCCATGCAATGACATGATATTTAGCTAAAATTATTTTAGTGCCCAAAACGCCGAAAGAGCCAATATCACCTACATTGCCTGGGCGTTTGATGTTTTTATTAAAATAACTTGAAGTGCGTCATAAAGGACGTAATATTTCTAAATTGAACTTCCCCAATTTAGTTTTTTGAAATTTTGTTTGCGTTTGGTGGCATATTTAATTCTACACATTTTGGTAGTAACTCTACTTGAAACTATTGTAAAATGGCCTAACTATGACGTCATTTCGAAAATCCACGAATTTTAAAACCGAAAACTTTATTTCTGTCCAGATATCGCCGAAAGTTCCAATTTTTCCAAAACTGCCAAATATCGCCAAATTTTTTTAGGAAAAAACTTTCGGCTTTATTGGGCTTCCCCCTGTTATGAACAATAGGCTGTTAATCTGGCCTCAAATCACTTTAAATCTCCACAAATCACTTTTTGGGTCGATGCTTCTTGAAACTAACGTTGTAGTTAGTATGTATTTGACTTTCCGCAATATGGCTAATATGTATTACCGGACCTCAGAGTACAAATCAAATATTTTGAAAATGCGAAGTCCTGCGGCATTGATTGGCTTTGATCCTTTCTTACGCTGACCATGAAACTCGGCTATTCCGCAATCAAAGGGTTTGATTGGTTGGCTAATATCTTGCGTTGTTTGTATCATTCAATATTTAGGATTTGTACTCTGAGGTCCGGTAATCCATATATCCCTTTATCACACTTTGGTTAGAATGCGTAGCCACTACTCTTCTTAAACGTGTGATTTTAACGTTGTGGCTAACGTATTCTAACCAAAGTGTGATAAAGGGATATATCCCTATTCAAACTTTTGTTAATATCCGGCCCTACTAATTAAAAACACTACGTTTCCTAATCAAGCGGATATTAACAAAAGTGTGAATAGGGGATATTCCGCCATATTAGCCATTTTCAGTCTCAAAATTAAATAAAATGTGAAAACGGTGCAAGAAAGTACGTATGTCAGCAATCAAGCATCAGAAATCTCAGTAATCATATTTTTTCAATAAGAATGTTTAGTGATTAGCCAAATTATACAATTAATAATCGTTTTATACGTTTCAAAATAGAGGTCTGGAGATTAATAGTTCAAGACCTCAAATTATTAAGGCTTTGATAAATTCCTCTCAAAGCGCTGATTAACTGTTATAAAAACAAGAATCGCTCCAAAATTATTTCGAAATTGTCTTGCATTTCAAATCGGAAAACATCCAGCGAAATCAAAATAATTCAAATATTGCGTAAATAACAGATGAATTGAAAGTTTTGCCAGAAAAAATTCTCCACAATTCTTATTTCAATTTGTTCCCTGTACGATGCTCACTGATTTACTTATCGGAACGTTTTTTGTAATTTATATGGTGATTGGTCAGCAGAATAAAAAAGAACAAAATTTATTTTTTTTTTAAATATATCAAAGAATGACATCTCCAGGCCCTAGTTTTCTGTTCTTGTTTGACCAATAAGCGCATTGGTAATAAGACCGTTCTTAGATATATACTAGTTATTTTGAATTCAGTCCTACTTTCAAATTAAACTAACCGATTTACATACATCTTCTTTGCAAATATGTGACCTTGATCCTCGAGAAGCTACAGTACCCAAAATAACCAAAGAAAATAATGATGAATTCATATTACTAAATAAATTGTTACAATCTTGCCAAAAGTTAATTTGCCAATGTACTTGTGAAAATGGTTCATAAATTGAATATGTAACATGTTATATGTTTTTAGTACATGGTATTATTTTCTGAGTTAAAAGTACGATTCGGACCGGCAAATTTTTTTTTATGTTATGTGGAATATTTTTTTACCACTAATTCACACTAGCCAATAAACTATCGGCAAAAAAGGTTGCCCATTTTGTCTAAAAATACTTGTTGTCAACTTTTCTGTTTTCTCTAGAACATGTTGTGACTGCATATTTTTTGTGTTCGTTAATCATATAATATGATTCATATTATTATAACGTACTGATGAAGAACCTAAAAATTCGAAATATATTTACATAACAATAAAAAAATATAATTAATTCACACTAGGACTTTTTTCATATAACTGTCGGTTTTGCTTTGATGAAATGGAAACTGAAAAAAATTCATCAGCCTTACGATTAGTTTTATATACATTTCAGCGTCGACAAGTAAGAATATTCCGTACAACCGTTTTTTCTCTTTTTTCTTTCCCCATTCAATTTTGAGAACATGGTTGTACGTAATATCCTTACTTGTCGTCTCTATAAGGAATGCGCTGAATTCTTCTGAATGAACGACCGATGTTGTTGATATCTTATGAGGCTGCAATTGATGATCACTCAAGTTTCAAAGTTTTAAGTTCTCATAGTTTGGTTTCACACCAAAAATTTAGTTCGGTAAACCAAGGTTTTTGTGCTTTTCTCTGATTTGTGCTTTTTGTCTGCTTATTATGCTCAAATTTTTCTAATTAAATTTATGTAAATACAAAACGGATTTTATTCCTTAAATTTCGTTAAGAATTAAATTTCGCTTTTTTGTCGTAGAATTGCATTCAAAGTTCCCAAGATATATTTTTCATCGATTTCTCAGACAAAGTTGTTATAGTTTTCTTGTAAAACAGATTTCATGCAGAATACAAAAACATACATGTATATTGGTAAAATAAATCATATTCTATGATTTTCTAATTCTGATCGACACTAAATTTAGATAAAAAAAACTTACATTTATTTGAACGTTCAATTAATTTACAATTAAAATCTCCCAATACTTCAAGATCCAAATCCAAATGAACTTTTGAAAATATATAATTTATTCGTTTGACCGTCGACGTTCTTAAAAAACCTATTTTTATACATTTTTGAACTAGGAAGTGCTGGACCTTATTTCTCCAGGAAAAATGATTAAATTTCTGTCACTAATTTATCAAAAGTCATAAACTAGCATGATTAGGTCTTAAACGGTTGATTATCAAATAAAACTGTCGTATTCCACTCAAACATGGCTAGCCAAAAGTGTGGAATAACTCGGAAAAGGGAAGTCGAATTCATTCTAGGAAGTCGAAGATTTGATGGAAAAACAATTTTTCAGAATGATTTGTGATTTACCGACATTTATCATAATTATAAGTGAAAATTATTGAGTTGATATTATTGTGCGTCTTGCGTCAAAACAAAGATTTGTACGTCAAATTTTAGTCGGAGTTTCAAGCTTTACGCGAAGTATTATGAACATAAATTTACGTGAATGGATATTTTTTCAAATACATTTTCAAAATTTAGCTTTTCTTCATCCTTATTTTGCGAGTTTTCGTATTGCAATTTTTGAAAAGAAATGTTTTAAGATTGATACTATTATTACTTTTTTCTATCAAATTTGAAATGTTGTTATTCTTGAAACATAAAAAACGCATTTGTTGAGTTTTGAAATTGACTCGTTTATTTGGATTTATTTGGATCGAAATTGACTTAACGTTTATTTGGATTTATACACTCACATTAACGCCACACGAAGACCTAAGCCGAAATGGTAAAACTATTTTCTCCAAGGCTTTATGTTGAAATTAGTTGCCATTTTGACACAACGTGTGACATCAGTAGGTCAAACTTCACCGCGAGCGGCTTTCCATATATTCGGTTTTATTTTCTCTGGAGTATGCAAAAATTCACCGCGACTGGGCTCTTTAATTTTTACCATGATTATTTTTGTACGTTTTGGACTTTTCAAAAAATCAAAGCTATTCAACCCCTGTGCCTGAGGGCGGGAAGGTGATTTTATCAATGGCCACTTAATAGGGATCTGTTTTGAGAGAACCTGATTAAATTCCATATGATGAAAGTTTTTATTTTTCCAGTTATTACCGGTTTACCGATAATAAGCAAAAAATCTGTTATTTTGGTATTTCTGAGAAATTTCCATGACTGATTTTCGGTCACATGATCAACCTAGTATACCGAAATTTTCTACGTTTTTTCCCAAGGTTTTACATGCAAAAATTAGTTGGTGGCTATCATGTCTAGTCCTTCCGGCCGAAATACCAGGAGCCTTATTTAAGAAATAACTTTATCGAAAA
Source organism: Oikopleura vanhoeffeni (assembly GCA_004367855.1). Taxonomy (NCBI): domain Eukaryota; kingdom Metazoa; phylum Chordata; class Appendicularia; order Copelata; family Oikopleuridae; genus Oikopleura; species Oikopleura vanhoeffeni. Next base: position 56,656 of record SCLH01000006.1, read on the forward strand.
TTAAAAAACAAACCCTGACTTTACTGAATAAACTCATTTCGTTTGTCAACTTTTGATACACGAGCATGACCAGATGAAATAACTACATAACTACAATTCGGTACACTGTACTCATTATCTGTTTTTAATAACACAAACTACAAACAACTCCGAAAGTCACAATGGTCACTTTTGATATAATCAGCGGCTGTCATGACATGTCACCTTCTGATTTGGTCGAGTAAAAAGTTGTAAATAATAAAAAAAACATTTTTATAATGTTCCTTAGGTTATTTTTAGAAAAAAATTGGCTTATGACTTTCTGAAATTTTAACTCCCTGATGTTCAAAATGACCAGAATATCGAAAATAGCCAAAGGGCCTGCCAGAAAACCGGCTCTAGAACCAGTAATTTTCAGCGAAAACTTTTGCGCATTAGTTTGATAAATTAATAAGACTAATTTGCATGTTTATTCTGAAAATCTATATATTCTGATGTTTTTCCCGGTAGGCTGAATCAGCCTGGCTGATGCTCTGAAATGAAAAAAGTTGGAATTTGGGCATATTTTTTTTAATTGCTTAGCCGTTTCATGACAATTTTTAACATTCGAATAATTCATAACATTCGAAGTAATTTACAATTTTCGGTGTTTAAATCATGCCACATATAACAGGCCAACTTTACCTGTAAGAAAAAACTTAAAAATGGTGACATTTTTGAAAATTTTCCTCATAAATACAAAAAAACGAAAAATTTTGTATTTTTTTACTTTTTTTAGGTAAAAAATTAAGAATTTTCATTCGAATCTACTTCTTAACTTAATTATTCAGTCGTCAATTGTTTAATAGAACATAATAATAAAGCGTTTGATAAACCATTGGGGCAGAAAAATCGTTACTCACTTATAATTTATTGCCAGGAATGAGAAAATTTCCAGTGACCAGTGGACATTATAAGTTATTGTTGAAAAACTTTTTGTGGGTTGACGTTAGGATTACGAGTTGTAATGCCAGAACGCTTAAAATTTCAAGAAACTTCTTAAAATGTGAAAATTATTTAAACAAAAAAATATTGAAAAAACCAAAAAAATTTCGGAAAAATCTAAAAAAATTTCGAAAAAATTTTTCTGGTCAAATAATGTCCAAATGAAAATCTGAATACACCATCACGGAAGAGATGTTTTATTGGATCATGGGAGTAGGTTTTCTCATATCAGCCAAAATGAAGCAACAGCCCTGAAGTTTTTTGATGAATTAGCTTTATTTGCTGGTCTTTAATAGCAGTTCTAAAAAAATGCAAGAAATGAACATTAAAATTCGAGAAAATAGAGAATAAATAAAATCGGAATTGCAAGCATTTTTAGTTTGCTGGTATATGGTTCTGTTACCTCTGTGGATAACACTGAGAAAATCCAATGCTCATAAATCTTTGCAATTAATTGATGCTTTTACTGATTATGCCGCAAAAATTCAATTTGATTCGCCACAATCTAGCAAAAACCGAGGACGGTTGGTGCGTACCCTCACATCCTCTTCGAAAGTATGTAATGATTATTGTAATGCAGCTGAATTTGACGCTTGATGCCCATATAATATCTTCGGCCAGATTAAATTGTGAAAATATGCATCTAAATGAGTCTATCAAGATCATGCTCAAATCTTCTGCTGAGTACATCCTCAAGTTATCTGACAAATGGGTTAGAGATGATATCCCTGCTGCGAGTACCAAATTTTATTTTTCTAACCAGATACTTTAATTAATCAAATTCGAATACGTTGACATAATTTGAAAATGAACCATCTTTATAAGTTCCTCCGAAAATTTCCAGATCAAATTAGTTTTTTAATGGTTTCGAAAGCTTATGCCAACGCTGATACAAACCGAGGTTATGTTATTTTTGAAGAAACCAAGAATTCTGAATACAGACGACAAGATATTGAGGACCGAGACCAAAAGGTAACTACTGCCCAATAGCATGTCAATTTTGATTAATTGCTATCAATATGTTAAAATTGTAAGGCAATGTAATCACAAGATTTATTAAATCAAGTTGGATTATCAAATAGTTGAGATAATGTATTGACAAGATCAGTAAATTGCAACTGATACTTTTTGTTGATTTTTATGTAGCGTTTATGAGTTTTAAGAAATAAACCAAATAATTTTTAGGTCACTCGTGAAATTAATCTTGTTAAAATCGTCTCCGAGGTTATTGATTCCAACAGTGCCTGCTGCCCAGAAAGCGACGATAATGATTCTTTAAAAAAGGCCTATGATAAATGTCGTGAGCGGTTTTTCGAGAGCGGTTTGTCTCAAACTCAATACAATAATGACTTGCTAGTAGCAAGTTGCTACACTATCTCAGTCTTAGCTTCGACTCTTCCGACGAACGCTTCCGTCCATGTGGCACATTACTCGGGAATCTTGCGATGAGAACTGGTCGTCAGAATGCCATGAGCCTGATTTCTGAGTTTAATGTTTTCCAAAATAGTTCCTTTTCAATTTAGCTCAAATTTAAACATTATTAAATTTCCATTAAGTTCAAATAACATGTTATCAGTTAAAAAATCTCTCGATTGTTATTCAGCTTGTTTATAAAAATCATAAACGATGGTGTAGGAGATTTAAATTTTTTCCTTGGGAAATATACCTTAAATTTACTGAGCCATGATTGGACGTAATGAATGAAATTTGCACTTCTTTTCGTGGGCAATATACCTAAAATTGAGTGAGCCATAATTAGACGTTATCAATGAAATTTTCACTTCGTTGCGCGGGAAATATACCTAAAATTGACTAAGCCATAATTGGACGTTATCAATGAAATTTTCACTTCTTTTCGTGGGAAATATATCATTGAATTGACTCAGCAATAATTGGACGTAATCAATGAAATTTTCGCTTCTTTTCGCGGGAAATACACCTGAAATTGACTGAGCCATAATTGGCCGTAATCGATGAAATTTTCGATTATTTTCATGATGAATACACCTAAAATTGGCTAAGCCAAAATTGTACGTAATCATGAACGTTTTTTAATCAGAAAATAAATTCAAAACTTTTTCCGTTTTGTTTGTATTTTTGGTGAAAAATTATAAGTGAATAGCGATTTTTTGCATCAAAGAGGTAATTATATACTCTATGAAAGAAATGGCTGGTAAATAATAAACAAAAAAGTAGATTTAAATGGAAGTTCTGAATTTTTTCATCCAAAAAGAATAAAAATTCAAAACTTTTTTCGTTTTTTTTGTATTTTTGGTAGAAAATTATGAGTGAATAGTGATTTTTGCATCAAATAGTTAATTATAGACTCTATTGCGAAAATGGCTGGTAAATAGTAAACTAAAAAAGTAAATTCAAATAAAAGTTTTGAATTTTTTCATCAAAAAAAAATTCAAAATTTTTTTCTTTCTTATGTATTTTTTCATGAATAATTTTCAAAAAAAATCACCATTTATGACCATTTACCGGTTTTTTCACATAAAGGCTGTATTTTATATGATACAAAATTAAAGCACCGTAGATTATAATTCAACTGCAAGAAATTGTCATGAGAGAGCTCAGCACTTGAAAGAAACAAGAAATTGCCCAATTACCCCCTTTTTTATCATTTCAAAGCACCAGCCTACCAGGAAAAATATATCAGAATTGACTAATTTTTGGCATTCACATGCAACTGAGTCTTATCAATCCATTTAACTTATGCGCGACGGTTTTTGCCATAAATTGCGGGTTCCAGAGCTGATTTAATGACTCATGAAGGAAATTTAAAATTTTAATGAGTTGATTTTATTTTTTAGCCATTATTCTTAAAATTATGTCTTCTTTTATGATGCCCATATTTGGTCATTTCCGGTGATCTGAAAATTCCGGATTTTGACAATTTTGAAAAAAATCTCGAAAAATTTTCGGAAATTTTCATAAAAAATTTGCATCCTCGGATTTTTGATATCTATTTTATCCTCTGTTTGATTCGGAAGCTGCGATAAATCGCTATAACTGTTCTGTTTGTGGAGATTTTCAAGAAACTTTTTGGTGTTCCAAATTCTGCTTCAAAAAGTTATTTTACAATTACCTAAGTTTAATTTTCTAAAGATGAATTATATTGTAGCTTGTGTAAAATTTTGTTTTTACTTTTTTAAAATTAATTCTTTTCGTTTCTTTTTTTATAAAACAATTTTTCGACAGTTAAGTTGACTAGCTCAAATTTCGAATACTGATACACCACTTTCAACGTCCTGACAACAAGTCCCGACCGTTCTCAACGTCTGACAAAATTTTAGAAATTATACATTTTCCAAAGTCTCTGCACTTTTCGAATTTTTTCATGGAAACTAACTGCGTTTTGATAAACTTAACTTTTGACTTACAACTTGAAATGCTGTGGGACTAATTTTTTTCGTGTAGAGTTTGATTTGATCCTCAATTTAATTTGACATTAATTAAAAGAGTTTAAAAATTTAATTAAATAATGTTGGTCACCAAGATTTTTGTAACAAAGTAGTTCCCAATCTTGAAATTCGAGCTTTATACACTTGCAGTTTTTTTAATTGCGGGGCCTGGTTTCAATTTGTTTCCCCGCCCTCACCGGGCTTACCTTTAAAAACCAAAATTGAATAGATTTTATACCAACGGATAGAAATCTTAATGTCAATCAAAAGATAAAATTGCGTCTTTTCCTAGGTGTTTTGCATAAATTGTGAAAAAGTGTCGGAATTTACCATGTTGCAGTTGTCACGAATAGAGGTTCGAAGGTTTTATCCCGTCAAAGATTTGAGTATGCCAATGCCGCGTTTTGTGCTTTATTATACCCCATAACTGAGATATGTGAGTCTTTGTAGATATTTGGTTTGCTGTGACGATACATCAGAACGGGTTCTGGATTCTGACGTTCCTCGACCCGGCGCTCGGCAAGCAGTGACTGTGGACTGGCTGACCTCCAAACCCATTTCCCAGTGGCCTTGACTGCCCTGCTCGACTTGACTTTGATTGAGTTTTTGTTGGCTTACCAAGATCAATAAATTTTTTTTTGAAAATACTATGAATAGTTTCTTCGTTAGCTGAAGCTTATGTTATGTATTGATTTTTATTCCCCAATCAGTTGGCCAAGCAACTCAGCCCAGAGTTGTGGCTTGATTTCAAGCAGAGGGCTCTCTTGGCTTGACTTCAGCCATCCAGCAACAAGCAAGCGGGTGGTGCCGGGCCTGCCTAATATTACAGCCAGTGACAACAGGGACTAGCGGTGTGGTGAAGGCAAGGCTGTAGGTTAGAGCTGTGGCATCGTTCTTTATATCCCCCTTTACAATGCACGAGAAAAACGAAGAATACATTGTCTGTAGTCATGAGGGAAGTTTAGTCAATTTTGTATTCGGATGGTGGCTTCTTTGCAGACTATCCTATTCTCACCAAAGTATAGACAATGGTTGTTCTAGCGACGACATTTAAAATGTGTAATGATCGCTTCTTGCATGATAGATAAATCGAGTTATTCTCAAAATAATGTGCTTCCCTTTATTTATTTCGCTCCGGCCACCAGTTTTTGGCTTCGCCATGCTATTATTCCGTTTGTCCGTCTCGCCTGTAGGTATGGATGACCCTGTTTTGCGGGAAAAACATTGGGTGAGTGTACTTGTTTTTTCGTGTCGACATCTTTGCTGAATAGTATAATTTTCGACTACATTCCGTATAACTTGTTTCATTAGACAACAATCGCCTGGCGTTCGTTAAGGTTATTTACGATATATCGATATAACATCCCTGATGTGCGATAAAAATTAGATTTCCCAAATCGCCTGGTACAACTAAATTTATAACCATTCTTTTATTTTCATTCATTACGTTTAGTCTGATATGTTGGTCGCAAAAAACTGAAAACTTTTGCCCACCGCTGCGAACATTCTGCCGACCCGCTGTTTGCAACGACGTCTCCCTTTATACCCCACCTGCCACGAGATGTCCTACCCTCCTCACCTCACGGGTGTTGGCAGCTGGACCCCCGGTGAATAGTAGGTGCGAGCGACAAAATTCTAGTTTTAATCTAAAATGATTTATTAAAAATGTTTTACATCTTACCAGTGTCCGCTACGCATTTTTTTGTCAAAAAAAATGACCAAAATGTTTTCGAACATTTTATTTCCAAAAAAATTTTTCGAAAATACCAAATTTTTATGTGGTACGACTTGCCATGAACTAAACATTGAGTGATTATGCTCCAAAAACGGCATTAGTGCTGAAATGGGGTTTGAACCAACTTTTGACCACTAGATGGCCCAAAATTTTGGTGTTTGCACGGATCGTCTTTTTTAGGTTGGCGATACCCCCTCCGATAGCAATCGAATGTTTAGCAACAGTTTTATCTTGTTCCAAGTAGTAATGTTTTACTGCATTAACAAGATTTTACGTTTTATCAATTTTACTATCGACCTAAGACCAAACTTTTAAATGATAATTCATTTTTCAGATTTCATTTGCTTGTTGCTGCGAGTGGATATTCGGGTACAAAGGAAATACCGAGTTTAGACCGTGGTTCAAACTACTCATCACAAGTTCCCCTAAAGGAGACAATTTTCCACGGTTTGTTTCCAGTACTTACGTGTTCCACATCGTTTGTCGCTTAATTATTGGGCCCGAACTAGAAAACCCAATTTCTCTCGAAACCTTACGTAACTTATGGAAAGTGAAAATGTTATTTTTTTTTATTGGTATCTGAACAACAAGTCTCGACCAGATAGGTCGCGGGATCTCTGTGCTAAGTATTCGCCGCTTATGACGGCCCGGTGGGCGCCCGGCCGGGAGGGCCACGCGGGGGGGCCGGCCGGGATGGCGTATTTGTGTAACGTTCGCTATTTCAATTCAGACCGCTGGTTCATCTCCCGGTTAACCACTGCTTTCGTTAAATTTCACTAAATATTTGCTACAAGTTTCCGCCTATAGTTACCCGCCGCCACGACGTGTTTCCGAGCTCAGAATATGGGAAGCGTTATTTTGGTGTCCGTGGAATGTGAGCCCCCCCCAAAAGTTCTTATTTCTAATTCCAGATTTTTGGTTGGTATTTCCCAGAATTTTCTCTCAGACTAGGAATGCATTATTTGATGGCAATTATTTGTTTTATGCAGTTTTAACTAGGACCTCGATTTTAGCAACTAGTTGCCGCCCCCTTTAAGGCGATTGTTACGCGCTTAATCGATTTGACGGATCAGTTATACAGTTTCGTAACTTTGTCGATAACAAATGAGTTTGTGCTTTTTTTTTGAAATTTTTACTGTTATTCTGTACTTATTTTTTGCAAATTTTTTTATCACATTAACCTGTTCATCGTTTGAGGACGAAAAAATTCTCGACATTTTTTTCATTAATCATTGCCCGACATGATCACGTGACGTATTTAAGGATACAGGTTTGGTAAAAGTAGTAACTGTTTTTTTCAAATTGCCTAAATCATTTTTGAAAGAGTGATGTGGCTTCTTTAGGAGTTTTAAATCTTTTTGTCCCATTTACACAAGTCAAAAGCGATACGTGGACACTTCATTAGGGAATAAAGCGTTTTGGTAGAAGTAAAATAGTGAAAAATAAATTTTTTGGGCCAATAAACACGTAATTAGAGTTTGACATAAGTTTATATTGCCCACGTCGTGTTCTGTATGTTTTCGAGAAGATAGGATTGTATTTATGATATATTCAAACCTGGTATTTTTGACTATAGTTCGTCACTGATTATTCGGACATTTAGTGTAATGAGAGAAGTCTAAAAGCCCGTTGATGTTCTCCAATGTTTTTTATGTATTGAGACTTTTTCTACAATTACCCTTTATCGGTAACAATTGGTTTTGATCAATCAATAATTACCTATTGGAGTTTTTTTTATTTCAAGATTTCTGTTTGTTTATTTGTGACAAGTTGCCCTCCGTTACATGGCATTTCCGTGGGAAGTCAAAACTCCGAAAATTAGATTACATTGAATCAATGAGAGGTTTCGCACGTAGGCTTGTGGTATGTCTCGCATTCGTCACATATGATATTGGAACAATAAGTTTCAGAGTTTTTCCTGAGAATTTTGCAGAAAAACTTTATTTATTTTTAAACAATCTGCCTAGAAAATCCATTTTGAAGGGTTTGTATGACGGTATTGCAATATAAATTAGGTTTAAATTTCATCTTATTATTGCACTTTTTTTCGAACTTTTAGCACTTTTTGTTTTCTTATCTTCATTAAATGCCTTTAATTCGTTTAAAATTTTATTTTGTTATTTCATTGTATAGCAAGTTGTTCTAAATATTATTTTAAGCTATTGAAATGAATGTTGGATATGAAACTTTGCTAATTGGCCGATTTAAGCTGGGGCAGCTTAGTTGGCTTAAATCGAGTCGGGATACAGATTCATGTTCCTAAAGTCTACGACGTTACAGCACTGATATCCTTTCTTGAAGACACTTTCTCTTTAATCTTTAGGGAATTTACAATCTACTTTTTAAGGGTTCTTTCGGAGGGGAATGATTTTGGCGTTTATTAATGTTTCGCACCGGACTACCTTGGTGGTGAAAAAGAGAAATTATTATTTAAACCCACTACGGACAAAGTAAGATGTTGTAGCAAATTAAAAGTTTTACAGATTGCTGTTTTATGCTACTTCATGTTTAATTTTGTCGTATTGATTATAGCGCTGGAGAGCTTGCAATATAACTCCGTTATTAATTTTCGCACCTATGCGTACTACCTGTGTGTGAAAAAAAATCTCATTCTGACTGGGACATATGGTCTGTAAATTACTTTAGGGGTAGTTTTTTCCAGCGAAATGTTTTGCATCATTAATATTCACCCCCGGACCCTAGAGTGGTTGTGGAAATAGCCTTCAAACACCTCTGCGTGATATTTTTCATTTGAACCGCTGTAAAGTCTTTCATTTTAAACCATAATATTTTAGGGGAAATCTAAAAACTATTTTTGGCGTCATCACACCTAAGCGATGTGTGTTGATCTGAAACACCTCGTGCAGTAGGGCGGTAAACATCTTGTTGCGGTGGAGGTTAAGTTCGATTTTACGACACATCATGTGGTCAAGCACTGGTCACACGGGCATTACCTGATTTCTGACATTTTGAAGTGTGCTCATAAGATCTATAATGAACAAACAGTGTCATTTAACAATAAATATCCAACCTACGCATATCCTTTTCCCAACTAACTCGCATCTCAAAAGTTTTCGTTCTATTCCTTATCACTTTTTGATTAGATGCGTAGCCAAGTTTAAATCCACACGGTTTAAAGGAAGTAGTTGGCTACGCTTCTAACCAAAGGTGGTATTAAAGGATTTTATCGGGTGTTCGATCCATTAATGTTGTCTTCTGGATTGTTTGCGTTTAGATTATAGGCCCTGATGCCTTTGTGATATTGGGACCGCTAATTTTTGATAGTTGAACGTTTTGAGATGGAGTTCGTTGGAAAAGGATTTAATAACAATTTGAAGAAGAATCCAACCATTCAAACGATTGATTAGCATGATTTGTAGCTACGTAGTAGTGGTCGCATTTGGCAACTTTTTTAATTTTGCTTTAGAAAAACAATTGATTTTAAACTAGACAAAACAATGATTTTTGGGGACCCTTTGGGGTGAAGGACCGTCTTCTTTGTCGATTACCGAATAAAGATAAAACATTACCATTTTATCAAAGCCTATGCAAGGTAAACACTTCTCGGCTGCTTTTTTTCCATTCCGGTCTCATTTTCCGAGAGACGCAACATTACGAATTTCACAATGATGTATATTTTCCACACCATTACCCTTTCTCAAACTCCTGACTGACAAACACAAGTGTCCTGACAGTTTCTAAAGTCGCTGACAATAATATCCAAAATATACCGTTTCTCCACTAGTGTAATGTACAAGCGTCCCTGGACGGTTCTCAACGCCTGACAGCTTTTGCCAACGTCCTGACAAAATGTTTCGAATCCTACAGGTGTCAGTACATCTGAGAATGGTGTTGTACTTATTTTCTGGAGGCGGCTAGTTAAAATTTCTAAAAAAAGTTTAACGTTTTTTACATGAAAAAAGACTTCGTCGGCCGATGTTGGCTTTCGAGACTGTTTAAACTAAATTATGCGCGTGACCTTTCAATTGATCTTATTAATTTATAATAAACCTCGCCTAAATTGATGTCAGGTGCCTTTTTTCTCTTTGCACTCTGATGCCGACACCTGAACCTCCTACTTATAACAGTACTGTGTTTTTGAACTTAGTATTTAATGGCAGGGGCCTGTAGGATTTGTCGGCGATTCGGATGTCGCAAAGAAAAAGTACATACCTGTAAATTTAATAATTGTGTTTTATTCACTATATCTGTATGCACAGTCCAAAATAAGTTACTAAACTTTACACCAAATGCGATAACAAGAACTGCACTCTATTTTAACTTTATTTCACTGATGCGTAACTGTACGCTTTAAACAGAGTTTGTATGGAAAAGTAAAAAGAAATATAATCTTGAAATTATCTTGATATTTCTGACGGCCCTATGGTCGTTAATGATCGGAATTACAATTTAATAAGATGTATAATAATTTATTATGAGCTTTTAAAAGGTGTCTTGACATTTTCTGATTGCATTGAATGATTCAATCTGATATAACTTGCGGATTGTGTTACATGCTCCAGATTGGCTTTTATAGCAATTTAGAGGTCATTTAGCTATTAGTAGCGAGGGCTCGCATTCTTAAGGCTAAAAAAAAACTTGCTGGCGAAACTCGGCAGACAGATTAAATCACTAAAATGTCGAATTTGACTACGTATGAAATAAGGAAGACGGCTAATTTTTTTCTTTTTTGCTTAAAAATTCCTTGATTCTTACGTATTTTCATTGAAGCCGTACACATATTTCACTAAAGAGGCTTTTCAAATTGTCGTAAGTTGGCTGAATGAAAAAACAATTTAAGTTTCAGTGCTCTGGCAGCATTGATTCATGCTCGAAATTTTTTCGACTAATAAAAACTTTCAGAACTGAATGTACTTTGAAACAGCGATTTATTTTAACAAGTTGCTTAAAATATTCAAGAATTGATGATTTTGAAATTTGTATTTGCGTTCCTACTTAAGTAACAACGCTTTTAGTTCATTTAGGGGAAATTAACTCAATTATAGAAAATGGACTCGTGGAGTTTCAAAATGCCGGCACCTATCTCTTCAACCTGGTAGTGAACATTTTGTATAATAAAAATCGGCGAAATATTGTTTATTATTTAGTTATTTATGGTTTTCCGAGGAAATAATTGAACACGTTTGTGAAATTTTTATGAACCAACAAAGCATTTGTTAATAGTTAATGAAAAATTTAAATTGTTGTTTAACCTCTGTTTTGAAAAAATACATGGCCATGAATTTTGATGGAGTTTTTTAACGGGAAGCTAGACAGGATATCATTGACACTAGCATTTTTTCAAAATTCGCAAGTACTTAATGGTAGATATCGTGAATGCTATAATAAAAAAATTAACTTAGCACCATACATATTTACCAATATTATAAATAACATACAGGGTTGCATAATATAAAGATGCGAAATAAAATTGACAGGCTTCTACGTATCAATAATCAAACTTGGCATGCATTTTAGTATGCTTAATATCCGGCGCGTTCGATTGAAGCTCAATTTAAAAGATTGCAATCCATAAAAGCTGTTATTTAACTTTAACTAATTTAGAAATGGGAGCAAAAGGCAAAAACATATTATCAAATATTTAAGAATTCAAGAAACATTACAGAAGTAGATGATTGTAGAAAATAAATGTTTTAAAACGATTGTTTTTATGCTCTTGGCATGTTCGCCTTTCACAGGACATGTTTGATTTTGCGTATTTGAGATATAGCGCTGGCAAGCTTGCAACTATAAATACCACTCTATATGTGCTATTGCCGTCTTGGGAAGTGGGTCCGTTTTGGACGAATGGGAATTTGTCAAAATAACGTTGTTTATGAAAATAAGTGGGTCTTCCTACACACGGTAATTTGTGGTTTCGCGTTTCAAGGACGTATATCAGTATATCTAAGATGAGCGTCCACAGGCCCTTCCCTTTGCCAGTTCGGTCTTTGACTCGATCTGTTTGTTTGCGCGCAGATAGAAATAGTTACTAGGAGGGCGTGAGAAGATTGACACGTGTCTGAAGTTCGAAGTAGGCACGAGTGACGGGTCTCTTAGTTAATTTCACGAAAAATTCGCGGGAATACTTTTGGCAAGGATATTTTTTACGTTTTGGGTTTTCTTCTAGTTACACTTTCGGATGCAATCGGTACGTTAATAAATTCCTTTGAAAATTAACGACTCAAAAATAAATAATCATTCGTTTAATCGTTTTCGAAACAGAAACATTTCCCGCTACGCACATCAGCATAATAAAAGCAAAAGAAAAAAGGGTAGGCTGAAAACTTCAGCTCCATAGATCAGTTGAAATTGATGAACTGACTCCCTTTCTTTTTGAGTCGTTATAATTTTTTTCAAGGAATTTATTTACGTCCGATTTGCATCCGAAGTAAACTAGGAGGAAACGACTTAAACGTGAAACATATCCTTCCATCGTCTTCCGCGCCATTTTTTGAATACAATAAGAGACGCGTCCATTTGGATCCCATTCAGCTCGAACTCCATTACAGACACCGTGTTTAATCTTTTCTCACGCCCTCCCTATCAATATTTCTACTGCGCAAAGCAAAACAGATCGGAGGTCAACGACGAACGCAAAGCGCGCCTGGTGTCCCTTCTTAATATGTCATTAATCAGGCTAGAAATTCCCACACCCCTCGTTCCCTTTGCGTGGGTTTTTCCCTTTTTCCCTATCTTGACTTGAAGCCTACGACATGTAAGTGGACGATCAGTGGGTGTGGATTCTCTTTTATAGACTCCAATATTGGCGCCAGTTTTGCGTCCGTATTCTTTAAGAAAATGGCGGTATTGGGTAAAATTAAAGCAAAGTTTGGAAACGGACCAGAAGAGCACTTGCCCCATATGCGGTTTCGAAGTCCGAAACGATTTTCGTATATTTTGAGATTTAATTTTTTATTCGGAATAATTCTATAGGTCATTTTTTTCTCTACGGACGATGTGTTGGTTTTGCCCCAGTTTAGAGGTATTAAAAATCAGGAGAAACATGCAGGAACGCTACTCAAAAGTATTAACCTGCCTACTTTATCGTATGTATTTAAAGTTTGACAATAATCTTTTGCAAAATTTGACCGTTTGTTTATAGCATGAATGTTAATTTTTTAGCGAACTGAAATAAAGATGGGACTAAATATAACAAAAATTGAAACTTCATAACCCTAATTTATCGTCAATAAAACAATATTGAAGAGAGATGATGGTGGAACTTAAAAGATTAAATTAAGATAAAGGATACTTTATAGGTAAAGAAGATTGAGTGTTCTTAGGGAAAATAAATGATTTGAAATCGTCCTCGATTTTTTTACGTATTATGTTCAACATTGTATTCACCGTCGGATGCATCGTAACCAGATGAGGCGCGTTTTGGCGTTTCCAACTATTTGAAATTCAATTAGTATCTATTTCGTTTTTATAACTGGCGGCATTTATGCTTTTTTAGTGCATTTTCCAGCAAATGAGATAGCGATATCCTAAATTCGATGCGACCGATTCCTATTGCGCTTGACAATTTAAAATGTGGACTTACTTTAGATAATCTATGATGGCTCCAATCTGAAGATTTTGCAACAATAAAATTTTAATTTTGAAAACTTAGTTATAGCTATGCAAGTGCCCCCCGTCATCTCAGGGATAGAAAATGACTTAAAACTGAGAATTTAGAAATAATCTGTAAAAATTCAAAGATACTTGATGTTTTTCAATTGGCAAAATATATAACCATTCGTATATTTTTGAGATTTCTTCAGAGTATATTTTAAAGTGGCTATATTACAGGTGTTATTTGTTAATTTATTTTCAACAATTTGATGTAGTCCTGAAAGACTGCGCAATGGGCCATTTGCCAATGGCCAACTGTTCGACCTTCTAAATAAATATTGAAATATACAAACTTTGTATTTTTTAATATTTATAAATCGCGTAATTTTCCGATGGAGCAAATAAAATCCGTATTTTTAAAAATCTGGGGCGTAACTATGACCTAAAGGATTGATTTTTATTAAACTGAAAGTATCATGATCTAATTATTACTATTATAATAATTCATATTTCCGCGCCGGACGATAAATAATATCTTTTATTTCCCCGACCAATTCCTTCTCTAGTAGAATAGATTACATTTCGGTTTTATGAAAAAAGGATCATCTGATCTGAGTTCTAGATAGGCTCANAAATTTTAATGAGTTGATTTTATTTTTTAGCCATTATTCTTAAAATTATGTCTTCTTTTATGATGCCCATATTTGGTCATTTCCGGTGATCTAAAAATTTCGGATTTTGACAATTTTGAAAAAAATCTCGAAAAATTTTCGGAAATTTTCATAAAAAATTTGCATCCTCGGATTTTTGATATCTATTTTATCCTCTGTTTGAATTCCGGAGGTGACAGTATAAATCAGCCATTATAAAACTTTCCATTTTTATTGGCAGATTTCTAAGAAAACTTTTTGGTGCTTCAAAATTCTGCTTCAAAAAGTTTTTACTTTTAACACATTACCTAAAGTTTAATTTTTCCTAAAGATGAATTAATAAATTCGTAAGCTTGTTAAAAAATTTTGTTTTTACTTTTTTAAAAATTAATCATTTTCGTTTCATTTTTTTCATAAAAACAATTTTCTCACAGTTAAGTTGACTAGCTACAAATTTGAATACTGATACACCACCTTCTCAAACGTCCTGACAACAAACGTCCCGACAGTTTCTCAAACGTCCTGACAAAAATTTAGAAATTATACAATTTTCCAAACGTCTTGACACTTTTCGATTTTTTCATGGAAATAAAACTGCGTTTTTAAATAAACTTAACTTTTGTACTACAAACTTGAAAATCGGGGACATAATTTTTTTCGTGTAGATTTAATTTGAAATCCACCATTATTTGAAATTAATAAGAAGTTTATTTAAAATTAAAAATAAAATTTGGTCACCAAATTTTTGTAACAAAAGGTAGTTCCCAATCTTGAAATCAACATATACACTTGCATTTTTTTAAATTGCCGGGGCCTGGTTCAAATTTGTTTCCCGCCTCACGGAAAGCTTACCTTTAAAAACACAAATTGAATAAATTTATAACAAAACGGAATAGAAAAATCTTAATTTAATCCAAAAAGATAAAAATTCTCTTCCTAGGTTGTTTGAATATTTAAAAATGAATCGGAATTTCACCATTGTTGCAGTTGTCACGAAATAAGAGAGTTCGAAGGTTTTATCCGTCAAAAGATTGAAAGTATGCAAATGCCGCTTTGTGCTTCTTAATTATACAAATACCTGAAGATAATGTGAAGTCTTTGATTAGATATTTGGTTTCTGCTGACCGAATACATCAGAAACGGAGTTCTGACTTCGCACGTCTCCTCAACCAGGCCTCGGCAAGCCAGTGACATGTGACTGGCTTGACCTCACCAAAAAATTTCAGTGGCTTGACTTGACTCGACTTGACTTTGATTGAGTTTTTGTTGGCTTGACAAGACCAATTTTTTTTGAAAAATACTATGAATATTCTTAGATAGCATGAAGACCTTATTTCATTATGATTTTTATTCAACCAATCAGTTGGCCAAGCCAACTCAAGCCAGAAGTTGTGGCTTGATTTCAAAGCCAANTTCTTTATATCCCTTTAAAATAGAACAACCGAGGAAAAAGGAAGAATACATTGTCTTGTAGTCAGTGAGGGAAAGTTTAGTCAATTTTGTATTCGGGTGGTGGCTTATTGCCAGCCTATCCTATTTCTCACAAAGTACTAGACAATGGTTTTTACTAGCAGACGGACATTTAAAATGTGGTAAATGATCGCCTTTGATGATAGATAAACATCAGAAGTTATTCTCAAAAATAAATGTGCTGTCCCTTATATTTATTTCGCTCGGCCAACCAGTTTTTGGGCTTACGCAATGCTATTATTTAACGTTTGCGGTCTACGCATTAGCGTATGGAATGACACCTGTTTTGCGGGAAAAACATTGAGGTGAGTGTACTTGTTTTTTCTCGACATCTTTGTGAATAAGTATCAATTTTCGATACAATTCGTAAATAATGTTTCATAGCAAAAAAAGTATCCCTGAAGCGTTCGTATAAGATAATATCTTAAAGATATATCGATATAAAACATCCTGATGGAGAAAAAATTTAGCATTCAATCGCTGTACAACTAAATTTTAAACCAATTCTTTTATTTTCATCAATTACTTTAGCATGATAAATTGTTGGTCAGACAAAAACTGAAAACATTTTGCCGCTGCGAAACATTCTGCCGACCCCTGTTGCAACGAACGGTTCTTTAACCCCCACCTGCACGAGATGTCCTACCCCTCCTCCACCTGCACGAGAGTGTTTCAGAACACACACATAGACNCAAAATTCTAAGTTTTAAATTAAAATGATTAAATTAAAATGATTTACATCTTACAAAGTGTTCCGCCTACGCATTTTTTTTGTCAAAATGACCAAAAATTTTTCGAAAATTTTATTTACCAAAAAAAATTTTTTCAGAAAATACCAAATTTTTATGTGAGTACGACCCTTGCCACAAGAAAACTAAAAAATTGAGCTGATTATGCTCAAAAACGAAAATAGTGCTGAAAATGAGGGTTTTGAAACTCACTTTCTGACCACTAGATGGCCCAAAAATTTTTGGCCCAATTTTTTTTGCTCGGAATCGTCTTTTTTGGTGGCGATAACCCTCCGATAGCAAATAAATGTTTAGCAACAGTTTTATCTTGTTCCAGTACTGTTTTAACTGCATTAAACAAAAAATTGCATTCAAATAGTGCATTTCCGGTCTGATGAAAAATTTCTAGAACTCACCAAAATTCTTGAAATTAAAAAAAATGGGAACTATCGGGGTCTGTTCCGATCAGGCTTGTAAAAGAGAACGTTCCCCTACTGTGGGCTCTTCCCTTTCCCTTTTTGCGAGTCCGTTCCCCTTTCCCAAAAAACATTCCCCTCTTCCCTTCCCCCTTTATAATAGAATAGACATTAACTGTAATTCTGACCAATCAGAAGCACGATTATGTACTAAAAATAAATTATTAAAGTTAAAATCTTTTATTTTTTGAGGGGAATATAGGGGATCCCCCTGTTGTTTTCCTTCTCCTGCTTCCCCTTTGAGTTTGGTTCCCTTTCCTTCCCGGGGAAGGGAAGAGGGGAACGTTCCCTTCCCTTTTATTCCCCTTCCCTTTTACAAGCCTGGTTCCGATGTTCCGCCAGCCAAAATGACACTTCTCCAAAATATTTTTGGTATACAGGGTGTAAGGTTTTTACCTTCTTTTTTCCAAACTGGTTATACTTGATTTCCGCCGTTTTGATTGGTTGTCAGAAGAGTTTTCTCAGATTCAACCAATCAAAACGGCGGAAATCAAGTGTAACCAGTTTGGAAAAAAGAAGGGAAAAACTTTACACCCTGTATGTGTTCTGAAACACGCTCGTGCAGGTGGAGGTTAAGAACCCGGGTCGATAGTTAAATGGATAAAACGTAAAATGGATAAATTTGAAATTTTGAACTTTAACCGGCAAGAACAAGAGTTCTTTATCATAAAATTCTAATTTTTTTGCCGAATCACCTTATTCAGATTAAATTCTCCCAAACAAACTAAAAATTATTTCCTTGCATAAAGAAATCAAAATATCAATTTGCAAAACATTTCAAAAATGACCCAAACCGTTTTTTTTCATGATGTCATTGCATTTTTGAAATTATCATTTGGCGCATAAAAAATAATTTTAGATTCTACTTAAGTTCATAATTACTTAATTCATAAATGATTGTTGAATTTCGTCAAATTAGTCAAATTTTGATTTCTAGAACTTTTTGTTCGGGTCATTTTAAGTTCAAAATCTTCAATTTATCCATTTTACGTTTTATCAATTTTACTATCGACCCTAAGAACCCAACTTTAAGAAATGATAATTCATTTTTCAGATTTCATTTGATTTCTGACGAGCTGGATATTCGGGTACAAGGAAAATACCGAGTTTCAGACCGTGGTTCAAAACTACTACATCCACAATTCCCTAAAGAAGAACAATTTCCACGGTTTGTTCACAGTAAACTTACCGTGTCCACCATACGATTTTCGCTCTAAATTATGGAACCAGAAATAAGAAACCAAAATTTCTCTAGAAACCATAATAACTTATGGAAAAAGTGAAAAGTGTTATTTTTTTTATTTAGAATCTGAACAACAAAGTCTCGACCCAGAATAGAGTCGCGGGATATCTGTGCTAAAAGATAATATCGCGCTTACTGGACGCTCGTACATTGTGTAACGTTACGCTATTCATTCAGACCGCTGTTAATCGTCCCGGTTGAACCACCTGCTTTCGTACATTTCACTAAACATAATTTGCTATCAAGTTTCGCTATAGTTACCCCCGCCTGCACGAACGTGTTTCAGAGCTCAGAAATACATCGGGGAAGCGTCATTTTGTCCAGTGGAATTGACCCCCAAAAGTTCCCCTTATTTCTAATTCCAAGAATTTTGGTGAGTTTCAGAAATTTCTCATCAGACTAAAAATGCATTATTTGGATGCAATTTTTTGTTTTATGCAGTTAAAACAGCACTGGATCATATATAATTATCTTGAAGACACTTCTCTCTTTAATTTTAGGGAATCGTACAATCATACTTCTAAGGGTTACTTTCGGAGGGGAATATTTTGGCGTTATTAATTTTCGCACCCGGAACTACCTGGTGGTGAAATGAGAAATTATTAAAATTCAAAAAACCACTACGTACAAAGTAAGATGATTGTAGAAAATTAAAAAGTTTTAAAAACGATTGTTTTTATGCTACTTACATGTTTAATTTTGTCGTATTGGAATAATAGCGCTGGAGAGCTTGCAATATAAATACGTTATTAATTTTCGCACCCGGTACTACCTGGTGGTGAAAAAAAAATCGTCTATCTCGTGACTGGGACCAAATATGAGTCTGTAAATATACTTATAGGGGTAGTTTTTCAAGTGAAAATGTTTTGCATCATTAATATTGACACCCGGCACCCCTNTTCACTAGAGAATTTTGCAGAAAACATATAATTATTTTTAAACACACTGCTAGAAAATCATTTGAAGTTTTGTATGAGGTAATTGCAAATATAAATTAAGGTTTAATTTCATCTTATTATTGCACTTTTTTCGCAACTTTTAGCAACTTTTTGTTTTCTTATCTTCATTAAATGCCTTTAAATTCGTTTAAAATTTTATTTTGTTATTTCAATTGTATAGCAAGTTGTCTAAATATTATTTTAAGCTATTGAAAAATGAATGTTGATAATGAAACTTTGCTAATATGGCCGATTTAAAAGTGGGGCAACTAGTTGGCTAAAATCGAGTCTGGATACAGATTCATGTCTAAAGTCTACGAGTTAACAGCACTGGATCATATAATTATCTTGAAGACACTTCTCTCTTTAATTTTAGGGAATTGTACAATCATACTTTTAAGGGTTACTTTCGGAGGGGAATATTTTGGCGTTATTAATTTTCGCACCCGGAACTACCTGGTGGTGAAAAGAGAAATTATTAAAATTTAAAAAACCACTACGTACAAAGTAAGATGATTGTAGCAAATTAAAAAGTTTTAAAAACGATTGTTTTTATGCTACTTACATGTTTAATTTTGTCGTATTGGAATAATAGCGCTGGAGAGCTTGCAATATAAATACGTTATTAATTTTCGCACCCGGTACTACCTGGTGGTGAAAAAAAAATCGTCTATCTCGTGACTGGGACCAAATATGAGTCTGTAAATATACTTATAGGGGTAGTTTTTCAAGTGAAAATGTTTTGCATCATTAATATTGACACCCGGCACCCCTAGGGGCCCCTGGTGGTGAAAATAGCCTTCAAAACACCTCTTGCGTGATATTTTTCATTTGAAACCGCTGTAAATCTTTCAATTTAAAACCATAAATATTAAGGGGAAAATCTAAAAAACTATTTTTGAGGTCATCAACCTAAGCAGATGTGTGTGATCTGAAACACACTCGTGCAGGTAAGGGGGTAGAACATCTCGTGCAGGTGGAGGTTAAGGCGATTTTACGACACATCATGTGGTCAACCACTGGTCACCACGGGATTACCTGATTTCTGACATTTTGAAGTGTGCTCATAAGATTATAATGAACAAAACAGATGTCCAATTTAAAAACAAATAAATATCCAAACCTACGCATATCCTTTTCCCAACAGAACTCCATCTCAAAAATGTTTACTATCTATATCCCTTTATCACTTTTTGATTAGAATGCGTAGCCAAGTTTAAATCCACACGGTTTAAAGGAAGTAGTTGGCTACGCATTCTAACCAAAAAGTGATTAAAGGATATAGCGCTTGTTCGAATCCCATTAATGTTGTCTTACTGATTGTCTTGAGTTTGATTATAGGCAATGATGCTTGATATTGGGACCGCTAAATTTGATAGTGAACGTTTTTGAGATGGAGTTCCGTTGGGAAAAGGATATTATAAACAATTTGAAAAGAATCCCAAAACCATTCAATCGATATGCGATTAGCATGATTTGTAGCTAGTTGTCGCACTCTTTGGCAACTTTTTTTAATTTAGCTTTAGCAAAAAAATTGTTTAAAACCAGACAAAAACATGATTTGGGGACCCTTTGGGTGAAAGAGACCGTCTTCTTGTCCGATTACACAATAAAGATAAAACATACATTTTATCAAAGCCTATGGCAAGGTAAACAACTTCTCGGCTGCTTTTTTTCAATTCCCGGCTCAATTTTCCGAGAGACGCAAACATTTACGAAAATTTCACAATGAATATCATATTTTTCAAAAAACCATTACACCACCTTCTCAAACGTCCTGACAACAAATGTCCTGACAGTTTCTAAAACGTCCTGACCAAAATATCAAAATAATACAGTTTCTCAAACATAGTTAATGTACAAGCGTCCTGACGGTTTCTCAAACGCCCTGACAGTTTTCGAAACGTCCTGACAAAAATTTTCGAATCCTAGGTGTCAGTACATCTGAGAAGGTGGTTGTACTTATTTTCTAGAGGCGGCTAGTTAAAATTTCTAAAAAAAAGTTTAACGTTTTTACTGAAAAAAGACTTCGTCGCCGATTTGTCCTTCGAGACTGTTTAAAACTAAATTACTGCGACGCTGACACTTTAATTTGATTTACTTACATTTAATAATAAAACTCGCCTAAAATATGATGTACAGTGTGCACTTTTTTCTCTTGCGACATCTGAATGCCGACACCTGAACCCTCCCTACTTATAACATACTGTGTTTGAAACTTAGTATTCTAAATGGCAGGGGGTGTCAGGTGTCGGCATTCGGATGTCGCAAAAGAAAAAGTACATCCTGTAAAATTAAATAAATTGTGTTTTATTCAAAATATCTGATGCACAGTCAAAATAAAAAGTTACTAAACTTTAACACCAAAACTGATAACAAGAACTGCACTCAAATAATTATAAATTATATTTCACTATAACAGAGTTTTATGGGAAAAGTAAAAAAAAATAATATCTTTGGAAAATTAATCATTATACTTTCTGACGGCCCTAGTGGTCGTTATACTGATCTTGAATACAATTTAATAAGAATAGTATGAATTATAAATGACTTTTAAAAACATTTTCTGATTTTGAATGATTCAAATCTGTAACATGCAGGACTTGTTTACATGCTGCAGATTGGCTTATAGCAAATTTAGAGTTTTAGCTATTAGTGGTCGCATTTTTAAGGCTAAAAACTTGGTTTTCGGGATCAAATCACTAAAAATTCCAATTTGGTACAGTATGAAATAAGGAAGAAACGGCTAAATTTTTTTTGCTTAAAATTCCTTGAGTTATACGTATTTTAATTGAAGCCCGTAAAACATATTTCAATACAGAGGCTTTTTCTAAAATTGTCAGTAATTGGCTGAATGAAAAAAACAATTTTAAAGTTTCGTAGCATCATGCAGCATGATTCATGCTCGAATTTTTTTCGACTAAATAAAAACTTTCAAACTGAATGATACTTTGAAACACAGATTTTCATTTTAACAAGTTGCTAAAAATAATTCAAGAATTGATGATTGAAATTTTTTTGCCGTTCCTACTTAAGTAAAAACCGATTTTAGTCATTCTAGAGGGAAATACTCAAATTTAGAAAAATGGACCGTGAGTTTCAAAATGCCAGCACTATTTCTTCAACCTGGTAGG
The DNA here is from genome assembly GCA_004367855.1 of Oikopleura vanhoeffeni. Taxonomy (NCBI): domain Eukaryota; kingdom Metazoa; phylum Chordata; class Appendicularia; order Copelata; family Oikopleuridae; genus Oikopleura; species Oikopleura vanhoeffeni. Next base: position 78,957 of record SCLH01000006.1, read on the forward strand.
TGAACATTTTTGTATAATAAAAATCGGGAAAATATTTATAAATTATAATTAGTTATTTATGGTTCGAAGGAAATAAATTGAACCACGTTTGTGAAATTTTATAACCAACAAAGGCATTTGTTAATATTAATGAAAAATTTAAATTTCTTGTTTAACCTTGTTTTGAAAAAATACATGGATGAAATTTGATGGAGTTTTTAACCCGGGAAAGTAGACCAGGAAATATTTGAACACTAGCATTTTCAAAAATTTCGAAGTACTGAATGGGTAGATTTGAATCTATAATAAAAAATTAACTTTAGCACAAAATTTTACCAATAATTTATAAATAACATACAGGTTGCATAATATAAAGATGAAATAAAATTGAAGGGCTTATACGTATCAATAAATCAAAATTAGCATGCATTTTAAGTTGCTTAAATATCCGGCGCGTTCGATTTGAAGCTCAATTTTTAAAAGATTCATCCATAAAAGGTTATTTAACTTTAATAATTTAGAAATGGAGCAAAAGGCAAAAACATAATATCAAAAATATTAAAATTCAAAAAACCATTACAAAGTAGATGATTGTAGAAAATTAAAATGTTTTAAAAACGATTGTTTTTATGCTACTTGCATGTTCGCCTTTAAGGACATGTTTGATTTTGTCGTATTGGAATAATAGCGCTGGAAAGCTTGCAATATAAATACACTCTATATTCTATGGTCTTGGAAAGTGGTCCGTTTTGACGAAGGGAATTTTCAAAATAACGTTGTTTATGAAAAGTGGGTTTCCATACAAAAGTATTTGTGGTTTCGGTTTACAAGGACTATATCATATATCTAAGATAGCGATCCACAGGCCCTTCCCTTTGCGTTCGTCTTTGACCTCGATCTGTTTGTTTGCGCAGTAGAAATATTGATAGGGAGGGCGTGAGAAGATTGACACGTGTCTGAAAGTTCGAGTAAAGGACGAATGACGCGTCTCTTATTAATTCAAAAAATTCGCGGGAATACTTTTGGAAGGATATTTTTACGTTTTGGTTTTCTCTAGTTAACTTCGGATGCAATCGGACGTTAATAAATTCCTTGAAAAAAATATAACGACTCAAAAAATAAAATAAATCATTTTTAATCGTTGTCGAAACAAACCATTTCCCGCCTACGCAACATCAGAATCAACTAAAAGACCAAAAGAAAAAAGGCGTAGGCGAAAACTTTTTCAGCTCCAAGATCATGAAAATGATGAAAACTGACTCCCTTTATTTTTTGAGTCGTTATAATTTTTTTCAAGGAATTTATTTTACGTCCGATTGCATCCGAAGTAACTAGAGAAACACTTAAACGTGAAAATATCCTTCCATGTTTCCGCGCATTTTTTGAATCAATAAGAGACGCGTCATTGGTCCTTCACTCGAACTTTCAGACACGTGTAATCTTCTCACGCCCTCCCTATCAATATTTCTACTGCGCAAACAAACAGATCGAGGTCAAAGACGAACGCAAAGGGCCTGTTGATCCCTATCTTAGATATAGTCTATATCAGGCTAGGAAATCCACACCCACATCGTTCCCTTTGCGTGGGTTTTTCCCTTTTTTTCCCTATCTTTTACTTGAACCTACGCATGTAAGGGGAACGATGTGGGTGTGGATTTCTTATAGACTCCATATGGCGCCAGGTTTTGCGTCCGTATTCTTTAAAAAATGGCGGTATGGGTAAAATTAAAGCCAAAGTTTTGGAAGACAGAAGAGCACTGCCCCATTGGGTTCGAAGCCGAACACGATTTTCGATAATATTTGAGATAATTTTTATCCTGGAATAATTTATATCATTTTTTTCTCTACGGACATGTTTGGTTTTGCCAGTTTAGGGTATAAAAATCAGAAAACAGAGAACTACTCAAAATATTAACCTGCTACATTATTATGGTATTTAAAGTTAGAAATAATCTTTTGAAAATTGACCGTTTGTTCTTATAGATGAATGTTAATTTTTAAGCGAACTGAAATAAGATGGCAAATTAAAAAAAATGAAACTCATAAACCCTATTTATCGTCAATAAACATATTGAAGAAATGATGGTGGAACTTAAAAGATAAATTAAATAAAGGACTTTATGGAAAGAAGTTGAAGGTCTAGGGAAATAAATGATTTGAAATCGTCCTCGATTTTTCTACTTTATGATTCAAATAGTTTCACCGCGGTGCATCGTAACCAGATGAGCGCGTTTTGGCGTTTCAAACTATTTGAATCATATAGTATCTATTTCGTTTTTATAACTGCGAGCATTTATGCTTTTTTGTGATTTTCCGCAAATGAGAAGCGATATCCTAAATTCATGGACCATTCCTATTGGTTGACAATTTAAAATGTGGACTATTTAGATAATTATATTTCTCAATCTGAAATTTTTGCAACAAATAAAATTTTAATTATTGAAATTAGTTATAGCTTGCAAGTTGCCCCCCGTCATATTCAGGATAAAAAATAACTTAAAACTGAGAATTTAGAAAATAATCTTAAAATATTCAAAGATACTGATGTTTTCAATTCAAAATATATAACCATCAGTATATTTTTTGAGATTTCTTAGTATATTTTAAAATGGTATATTCAGGTTATTTTTAATTTTTTTCAACAATTGTGTAGTCCTGAAGATGCCGCAATGGGCCATTGCCAATGGCCAACTTTCGACCTTTAAATAAATTAAATTACAAATTTTATTTTTTAATATTTATAAAGGTAATTTTCCGATGACTCAAAATAAATCCTATTTTTAAAAATCTGGGTACTAATGACCTAAAGGATTGATTTTTTATAAACTGAAATATCATGATTAATTATAACTATTAATAATAATTTCATATTTCCGGCCGGAACGATTAAATAATATCTTTTTTCCCGACCAAATTGCCTCTCTAGTAAATAGATTACATTTCGGTTTTTGAAAAGGACTCATCTGATTGAGTTCTTAGATAGCTCAAAATGACCAAATCTGACCTTTTCCTCATTCTTGTTTTTCCGAAAATATTGGTCCGAATCGGATAATTTTCTCATTTTTTTCAAAAAATATTGAAATTTATATCGTTTCCAAAAGCCGAAATGTAAACGGCGTGGAGACTCTTTTTACTACTGAGGCACTTTGATTTGGAAAAGTATAAATAATGAATGAACCTCTCACAAGCTATTTCACTGTATTTTGAATGCTCTCAGAGCTGGTAGCTTGGAACTCTGGTTTCGAAGCTACATTAAGCTGGGAAAAAATTGCTGGGTATTCTAATTTTATATCCCTTTATTGCCCTCTCCGCAAGATTTGGGCCCACAAAAACACGGGGGATGAGAAAACAACGCGGTTTTCAAAAACGACTGAGCCGATAAGGTTCTTAGATAGCTCAAACTGTGCTCAAATATCTAGTGAATAATACAAAATAAAAATTGGTCCGAATCAGACCATTGTTTCTATTTTTCCTCAGACCTTTGTTTCTATTTTTTAACAAACACTAATAATTAAACAATTTCAGTAATCTTAGAAAATAAATAAAAACATTGGTTGGGGTGTCCCAGGTTACTTGCCTTTTTGATGTTTAGGCCATAACTTAATAATTCAAAAAGTACATTCGGTCAACTTTGGGTCAGGGAAAAAAATTTCGATTTTATTGAAATTTCAATTTGGTCCAGCGGAGCGCAGGCATTTTTTACTAATTTTTTTAATTCTAGCAAAAAAATGCCAGCGCTCCGCTGTACCTAGTGAAAATCGAAAAAAAAATTGTAGGGAATACACCCATTTCCTGTTAAAGGAACTCCGGGCGTATATCCCTCCAAAAAAAATTTCAGCGAAAAGATTGGCAAACTCATAGACGGACAAACTCACGATCAAAAACTCTCAGCCAACTCCAGAGAATGGTACCGCAATAATTTTGGGCTAATTTTTTTTTTTAATTTTTTGGTTTCTAGTGGATAATATGATAATAGCGGACATTTTGAGACTAAAAAAAAACAAAGCGAGCATGATTTAAAATATTTTTTCAGCGTTTATTTCAAAAAATGCAATTTACGTCATGAAATGTTGAAATTATGAAAAAAATTTGATGAAAACATTTTCTCGTATTAAAACGCGCCATGTCATCTGGAAATAAAGTAATTCATAGCTTCAAGTCAATTTTCGATGATTTTTTAGTTGGGACAGCCTAACATTGGTCCTATTAAAAGCAATTTTTAATGCTTATATTAATTAGATAATTGTGCTCAGTTTGAGCTATCTAAGAACTAAATCGGATGACTAGTTTTCAAATGACGCGTCGTTTTCTCACCCCCCGTGTTTTCAGGGCCCAAATCTTGCGGAGAAGGCAATAAAGGGATATAGAATTTTATCTCTTGCGAAGTTTTAGAAGTTGTTTAAAGACTAATTACAAGAATATTTTCAAGCTTTTTGGTTTGTTATAAATATAAAAAACATCTACAGGTTGAGCCTTAAGATATTCCACGTTACCCTCATTCACAATATTTATATACGATGCGAGTTTACTCTTACATAGGACAAAAACATATAACTCAACCTGTAAGATTTAAGAGTTAATTTGGTTGTATGAAAACTGACTAAAATGAATTTCTTCAACTTGTGATGCAGTTATTTGCGAGTTGGCCGGCGTCACCGCCACGTTTTCAGATGTGAATTCCTTGTCAAAATATCGAACATCATCTCCGCCTATAACTTTGGGGATAAAAGGAGGAGTTATCTCTTTATTATGCACTTTTGACCAATTACAATCTCGGAAAAAGGGATGTTCTTTTATTTCGGAAACGCCAGAATTTCCAATGCGTGCATCAGGATCTTAAAAAATAATTTGTTGTTAATTTTCACTTATATTTGTATTTATTATCATTCTCAGATTAAACAGAATATAAGCAAAAAGAATCAACACTCGAAACCAAAAAGGATCTAGAAATGTTCAACAAAATATGGTACGAATTTTGGGCTTCTGCTACGTATATCCTTTAATCCTTTGCTGTCTGAAGTATTGGGTGTGGAGGCGTAATCCTAACCTCCCTAAGACCCCTCTCTAGCCACTCTTAGGCCGGTTCTCCTTTCTTTTCAGCCCACATCGTTTTCTCAGTCGTTGTAGGGATAGGAAGGGTATGAGTTTTATGGCGTGAGTTCAGTGAGGCATATAGTGAAGCTGTTCGTGGATAAGGGTTAAGTGTGCAGGAGAGTAGATTGTAACGTTGTGATTCAATTGTATCATTTAGGTGAGGTTTTTTTGGTTCTTCCCTGTTTGTAGCTTCATTTCTTCTCACGGTGTTTTTTATTTTCCGAATCCTTTTCCGGATAAATTTTGAACTTTTTTAAAAAATTAGAAAATGTGCTATTAGGGGGACTATGTGAAAATTTTTATATTTTTGTCAAGAAGCGCTGTTGCTTTATTTTTATCATTTACATGATAAATATGTTAATTAAATATTTGAATACAAGAAGGCATGTTTGGGTTACTCTAATGCGGGTTTTTAGCATTCGCAAAGTTTGGCCAATATTGCGCTTCACAAGGACAGTTGTAACAGTATCTGACATTAGATTTTTCAAAAAAGTCTATTTGTGCTTTAGCCTGATACAGTATGAAAAAAGTATAATTTGTATCATTGAGAAATCTTTATCCAGAATTATTTCCTGCTTAAATAATAATCATGATATTCCAATGAAAATGAGTAACATACATATTTAAAAAAAAAGCTGAAGAAATTTGAGACTCGGGATCGAGA
>SCLH01000006.1:84750-126264 GCA_004367855.1 Oikopleura vanhoeffeni
ATATTGTCGGGATATTTGAAAACAAATTGTCTTAAGACGAAGGTCGTCCTTATACACCATGGTGCACCAAACCTTGCAAAAGTCGTTATTTTAATTTGTCTTGATAATTCAGAATTTTCAAAAAAAATATTCTTAAAATGAATCATATTCCCAGGCTTATATCGAAAATCCTGCCTATGCGTCGAATTTTATCATGACGTCAGAAGAAGAGAAAATGACCAATTAAATCACAGGATACTTGAGAATCGTGTGATGTGATTGAACTATGTCTTTTCTTGGGACGTCATGGTAAAATTTGCCGCATAGGCAGGATTTTCGATATGATATCAATTACGGGGCCTCCTGGAGATTTTTCTCATTATGTTATAAAAAGGCCTAAATGGCAAATAATATCCAGTGAGGGCCCCGTGATAGATATAAAAGTTATATCCGAATTCAACCAAAACTTAATCAAATCTCGCATACACTAGGTATCGAAAGCTAGGATGCAAGATTTTGATTGAGTCTGGTCGAAGGATATGGATGATCATACCCGTCAATATGAAAATTCTCATTTTGCTTTGAGCGTGATTGAGTTGTTGATTTTAGAGTTTAATTAAGGAAGGATCAGTAAAACTTTTCAAAAGTTTAAATCAAAACTACAGTATGTAAAATATTTGTTACAACCAAAAGTTTATTAGTAATAAATTATTACCTTTTTCTAAAAGTGCTGAAACCAGCCTTTTCAGCTCTCTAGAAGTACCTCTCGGCGAATGAGCTCGCAGATCGACATCTTGAGACAAAATTTTCATAAATAATTTATTTGTTTCTTGTGTATTATTCGAGCCAAAAGGCAAGATTCCACATAACATTTCGTACATTACAACCCCAAGAGCCCACCAGTCTACTTCTTTACCATAACCGCTGAGGTAGAATTCGTCGTCAATTATTTCAGGCGCTTTCACGGATGACATTTTTTGCAAATGAAATTATAGTATTTATTCTTAATTTTCACAAAAAAAATTATAACAAAAGTGAAGTCGAACAGTCGACTCGAACTGTAAAATCGCAGCTTTTTGTGTGTTTTGAAAAAACATACAATAGTGTGTGTCTTTAGAGAACAAAAACTTTTCTGTCGTTTTGGCCATCTGAAAAAGTGGCGTTGTGTCTATTTCTAAAATTTGCACTAAAAATAGCGCTAGAGAGCTAAATATAACTTAGGAACACCTCTCGAAATAAAAAATTATTACCAATATAATATTAATTGTTATTAATAGTCTATTATGGACAAAAATTAAATTAGGTGGTTCACGTAGCAAACACACAGCTCGTGATCATGATTGAAGATTGAAAGTCGAAAACATGCATATTTGAGTAGCTATAGACTTTAGTGCACCTTTTGAATAATTCATCTGTAAATTTTTCATCAGAATAAATAAGCTGAAAATAGTTGTCTGAATAGCAGCATTATTTGAGAGTAGACCGACTTATGGGGTGGCCGGGCAACTTTTTATGACCCTTTGGAAGACTGAACTTTAATATTTTCATCTAAGTAAGTACAGGGTGTAAGGTTTTTACCTTCCTTTTTCCAAACTGGTTACACTTGATTTCCGCCGTTTTGATTGGTTGTCAGAAGAGTTTTCTCAGATTCAACCAATCAAAACGGCGGTAATCAAGTGTAACCAGTTTGGAACAAAGAAGGGAAAAACCTTACACCCTGTATATTAAACTCAATTTTTGGAGACTGGCCAATAAAAACGAGGGAGGAGATCGCATATCACGTTCCAAATAAACAACTTGTGACTTTTTAATCTACTTAACTTAGATTGATTTTCCCTAATTAATTGGTGAAAGATAAGTTCGTTAACTTGAGGAGATGTAGTGGTTCTATGCCTTATCTAATTCGCAACACGCCCGTGCGCGCATAGGACAATTGACACGCGTTGAACGAATCAAAGAAAGACGCATTAATAACGCGTATAAACACACGTATTTTTCACTACAATTAAAAAAGCGACAAAGACCGCCCACAACGTTTATTTATTGCAATTTTTTTTTTGAAACCATACTATGACTCTCTCAGATTTCAATGTGATGTCAGAAAAATTTTACAGTTGGCTTCAAATTATTGGAGAATCGGGACTATTAATTAATCTGTTGAAACTCACTAGTGTATAATTGACTATACTGTAGATAGGATTTCTAGTTCATAAAGTCTTTGAACACTAACAATTACTTATAAACATCAAGATTACATGTATCATTGTTCATTCAACTCCGACCCGCCCTGACCACCCTAATTAAATATAATCGCTGTGGTACATTCTGAGAATTACATTTCACCGTCAAAAAAACACAAGCGCAACAAACACATCGAAAAACGAGATGATTCTTAAATAAAAGGCTAAGTTAAAATGCAAATGTTTTCATGAAACCAGTCATTGAATATTTTTTTGGATTGCATGTTAACCGCAGTAACATGGGCGCAGTTTCAGGAGGGGGCGGTGGAGTTCTTTGAGACAATGATGTAGACAAATACAATTTCTGTCATTAGTTTCTGAAATTTATGTTTTTTACAATCACGTAAATATTTTTGCTAGTAGGAAGGGAACATGACCAGCTCAGATTTATTAAGTTATGCAGCACTTTAGTTTCTGATGCTGGAAAATTGACACCCGAAATTAAGTATCTTTTCAAAAAAGCAATTTTCGAAAAAAAACTATTATACTCCGATTGATGATTTTAATCCAGCATAAGAATTCAACACGATATGTTTGCTAACTTCTGGGTGAAAAATTAAGTAAATCCATATTACGTCAGCTGGAAAATTATTTATATGTATATCTGATTTCCGAATCCTACACAGCGCTACACATTTCTAGCGTGTAATTTCTGAAGAAATGTAATACGTACGCATAAGTCATTTTATCCGTCAATTGATACTAACAGAAAATCAACTGACTCGCGGTTATAGCCAAAAATTGCTTATTTATAACAACAGAGCCTGATGCAATTCAGTGTTCACAGGTCTAGATGGAGCGGACTGCATTTGACAGATGAGCGGATATGGGCAATTCTATGATTAAATAACACTTTTTACCTGGTCTATTTTCTATCTCATAATACCAATCAAAGATAATGTTTTCATAATCCAGGCAAGTTTTGTAATTTAATACAGATTTCCAATTATGCTCTTTTTTGAAAATTATTGAGGTTCGAATTTAAACTTTTCGACAATTCGACAAAGATTATGAGAAATTTTTGAAAAACATTCCGACATAATTCATAAAACAATTGCCTTCATTTATTATTTCATATTTTTTCATCATGTTCAAACATCTTCAAACTCTGGCCACTTTAACTTTCGCGTAGCTGAACCACAATATGTTTATCTATGAATATTCTATGAAAATACACTATAACACTTTTTTGGATATTTGGTCAAACACTTGGACTTATATTTTGAAAATTTTTCTCCTTTCTGTTCAAAAATTTTCAAACTTATTTTTCTAGGAACATCAAGCTAGACAATATTGAGACAGCCTACATTAACTCTTATAAATATGTCTCCGCTTGTTCTTCGCTCTTGTGTCAACTCATGAATCTTTTTTTAATTTTTTGTGAATGCAAATACGGTTGACGGCAAATCTAGTGAAGCGCTCTTACATCAAGAAATTAAAAAAAAAATTGTATCCCCCAGAGACCTTGCCACAATTGTGTAACCCGACTTCATCCACCACGATTAAATTCCAATTAATTAGAACTCATTGAAATAATATTTTATTCGATGTCTAAAATTTGTTCTTTTCTTCATATTTTTTCGGAAATTTTAATTTTCAAATGATCGTTGCGAGTAAAAACTCATATATAAAATTAAATATATATAAATTTTCGATTGGTGGAACCATTTTCGACCTTTTAAAAGCATCCTTAAACCCCCTCACACACCTTTGACTAGCCTAACAGAGCAAAAATTTTCGGGAAGCCAAAACGAGCCGCAGAAAATAACAATCGCTCACGACCTACAATTCAAATACTTCACTAGAATATTGCAATTTTGTTCCAACATAAGGGTCGAACAATTCTGTCACGATGAGCCGTTCGAAAAGTTATTTTTTCACACGTTTTTTTAGTTTTCACGTCAATTCTTTTAAAACATTAATTGATGGAAACGATCAACGAAATATCAAATTTCTGAAGGAAGCAAGTTTTTAGGAAAGTATTTAGATCTTTACTCATAAGTTTATTTTTTCCTATCTGCAGTCTCTTACTGAGAAGAAATTTAGTTTCACAAGTATTTTATCATGCAAACATCCAATAATGAAAAAAATAATATTCACAAAAAATATTATCTCGAAAAGAATTGGAACGGCCAATTTAACCCAAATAGAGCCAAACAAAGACAAATCGATCAAATAGAGAACATAAGGGCTACTGATCTGTTGAGCTTTTCAGCTGAAATTAGACAATATGTATGCACATTATTACTGCATATATTCGAACGCGCGGCATAATAAATAACTTGTTTTGTAAGCGATCAAGATATCAATCATATTCTCAAATTTTGAGACCACTTTTCAATAGCTAAAAGTTTAACTCCGTAAATTTGTAACTTTATAGTGTCTTGTAAAAAAAATGATGGTTTTTCAAGACAATACAAGGTGAGGAACCACACCATTTTCTCTCGCAGTATTAGTCTTACAAATGCGAATTTCAAAAATGTTACGTTGTTCACTTAATTTTCATCCTTCGTCACAATCCGAGTCGACAAATAAGGTAAAACTATACTTTCCAGTATATTCCGTGATAACAGCCGCCAAATGTATTGCCTTAGAACTAGGCTGATGGGTGAAAGCGAAGATTCTCGTTTATGCTGAGGTCTGAGAGGTTAATTAATACATCAAATTAATTATTAATGTAATTTAGACACCTACTTAGATAGCAACAACGCGTCGTTTTTTGGGTTGTTTTTCAAAAGAGGCGATTTATAAAGTAAAATAATCCGATTTGAAAAAAATCAGATACACAACATGAAGCTCTCTAAAAGATGGCAACTTACGTTTGAAAAACTTTTTATTGAAAATTATGAGTCGCCAAAAAGTTCACCATCAAGACAAAAAATGAAAATAGCAAATACCTTCAAATGTACCGACCCCTAACTAACAATAGGACACAATTCTACAATGGATCCCATGCTCAACATACCTAGAAATTAATTAGGCACGTTTTTTAGCTTTTTTCACTACCAACTCAAAACAATAAGTTATTTTTTTGAATGGCAATTCAAGCTTTACACCCTTGGAGGCTCGGACTATTTTAAAAAAACACTGCTGATTAAATACCAGAATGGCAGGTTCGCTTCTGAAATAATCACTGTTCCATCCAGGAAAGTTACTCCTTAAACTGACCTGCTTCAATTTATGTACCACTAGCACGCGCTCCTGAGTGAACTTATATCTTTGCCAAGTGATTTCGAAAATATGCGTAGTTAGGTTATTTTCTTCGCGAAAACACCATAAATTTAAGACCCGACAATTGCAGGTTATTCGAAAGAATTCAAGTTTTTAGCAATTAAGATTTTTAACACCTTTTCCTCTTCTAATTTTGTTCTTCTGACGTCCTCATTCCTCACAAAAAAATTGCGGTAAGGGTGAAGCACAGTTTGTAAATGTCAAACTTTTCTAAGGGTTAATAAGTCAAAAATTCAACAAATAACATACTATTATTAAGTTGAAGTCGAACACTTAGTCTCAAGGATCCTCAGGATACCAATAATAGTTTCAAAGCACTTTTACTTGTCCCGTAATAAAGTCGCACCACTAAGGACCCATCCAGGGCGTCAAGGAAAATTTCGAGCAGCTAACTTGGTTGAAATTCCTTAGCTACAAAGCTATTCGTGATTAAACAAAATTTTTAATTCAACAAAAAACGAAAATGTCGCACGAAATCCAAGATTTTTTCACTTAGATATAAAAAAATCTAAATTTTCAGACGCAATATATTATGTTTTTGGAATATAAGTGTTATTTCTTAACCATATAGTAAAAAATAATCTATCGAATATTTCAGTCATACTTTTTAACGGGTTTCGTCTGTCTATATCAATTATCCATGCTGCAGCCTTATCCTGTGCCCAAGCGTCATTTGAAAGGCGCGTTTGCACAGAAAGCAGCAGAGCGAAAATTTTCATATAGGCACCTTAATTTCTCGAGAATAGCCGAAACTCTCCAAACTTTCTGTCCGTTTTGTCCCGATCATACGCATCCTTACTATTATTTACACAACATTTTGACCAGTTAGTATAGTCTATACTGTATAGAACTAAACTTGCATGATTCATCCGTGCCTAATCTCTGGGACGGGTGCCACCCAAAAAGTATTAGTTCTTGGCTGTTCTCCACTTCACATCGTATTGATTCAGTCCAAATCAACAATTTGATGATGAACCAAGTAAAGTCCCAACAAAATATTTCCAACATTCAATCCTCCGATAAATAACGTTGAACGAATGTAAATGAACCCATTGCCTAAGACTATTTCAGATGCATAGCAATAATAATTTTGCTTCCACTGAACCGGTTTTTCCGCGCTTTAGATGAAATATAATTCACCTCCACCTGCAGAAAAATTTTCAAATAAACGTAATATTGGGCTCTCTAACCGGCGAGCGAAAAAAACTATGGCTGTACCAATAATAGGTCGTTTCTAAACTATAATTGGACCTTGTTATTAGTTATCACATCGAAAACTTCAAGTTTAACATAATATTGTCGAACCATTAAATGTATAAAAAAATTTCGCGAGATGATTGGCAATTAGGCGATAAAAAAATTCTTTGTTCCAAAAAGTGAAAACGCAGTAGCCGTTCAAAATGACGTCACTACTGTTTATTTGATTTGTTAGATTTATAGAGAGTTTCTACAGTATGTTCCGGAGATCGAATGAATCAGCTAAATACGGTAGAACTTAAGACATTATCTAAGCGCAGAACGCAATCAAGATAGAAGTTGAGAAAGTGCAATTGGGACAATCCAAGTCTTGAAATGACGGTCATTCATGACGCCAACAAAGTAATTGGTAATAGAAATCATAAACAAATTGCAGGTTATTTACTGAGGAAGTCAGTTTTAGAAAATTAGATTTCGTACTCTGTGCTATCAGATTTTGTGTGTTCGTAGAGCGATCTCCCAGTTTCCTGCACAAAAAAATGCGTAGGTGGAAGGCCATTTGTAACTGTCACTTTTCTAAAGGCGTTATAAGCAAATAAAGTTTAATTTTAACTTAAAAGTTAAGTTAATCCTTAGACTCGGGGACTGGAAGAACAATGTAAATGTGCTAGCACTTGTTACTATTTCCGCGTATAAGCGCTCAAAGATAGCCAATAGAAAGTGGCTTGTCAGGACGTGCAGGAGGGTTAATATAAAAATGCTATTGAAAATGAATGTCTGAGATAGATTATCTACGGAAAAGAGGTAGCCACTGGCAAAAAAACTGTCACTTTATCGCTCATATGGAGAAAATGTAAAAGTGCGTAAAAATACGCAGAAAAATCCTAAGCTATGGGCCGTTATTATCCAAATCTATTATAGTAGAGAAACTCAGCGATGTGGTATTTCCACTTCACTTAGTTTGCGAGAGTATATTTCCCAGAAGATCGTCTCAGAGCGCTTTTGGGAGTTTTCGACAAAAGCAATAAAGGAGCAGTAGTTATGCGGTGAAAAAATGCCGTGTTATAAGTAAGTGATCAGAAATTGATTTGAACAAAGCATTGTAGTGCAGACTTCTTTTAAGACAAATCAACTGTAAGCGATGGGATATTTATAAAATTTAAAAAGTTAAAACTACAACAACTTCAAAATAGTTTTTTATTTATACAGAAGTCCTCAATTAGGCCAGTCTTTTGGCGTTTTCGGAAAACGCCTATCTTTTTTGCGTGAGTGTTGAATAAAACCCTATCTTGTTGCCATTCATCCCTCCAATCCGCCGGACGTCCAGGGAGAGGAAAAGGTTTATTTCAGGATGCGGGGGTGGGTGGGCATTGGCGGAGCTGGTACGTAAAGGGTTGTTTGCTTGGGTGGGGACGGGGGTGTTGACGCTGATCGCTGGACCGCTAGCTGGGTGAAATAGTCAGCAATGCAAAATGCGGAGAAGGAGATGATATAGTTACAGATATAAGTACATAGTGTAAGATATTGTGGAACAGAATGCAGACTGTACTAGATTGAATGAGAATAAAACGCGAGAAACGATCNCTAAGAAAAATGTCTGCCCCTAGATACCAATAAATTTTTATTTTAACTGTTATGTATGCACAAAACACTTTCCTAAAAACTGCTAATCTCACATTTGATTTGTATGTCCAGTTCCGAAATAATTTTTACGGAAGTGAAACATAGGCTCAAAATCCTGATAAATCAACTTTCCGTAATGCCGGAACAAAACATTCGAAAAAAAATTCAATTATTTTCTTGGAACCGAATCTAAATTCTTTATAATGTATTTGAAACAAAATATTCCTCGATCCAGTTTTTTGTCTTTTTTCAATGATTTTAGGTATGCTGGAGCCACGATTGTGGCTCTGTGCTCACAAGGGTTAAACACACGTTTTTTACTACGATTAAAAATAGTTGACTAGACCGGCCCACAACGTTTTATTTATTGCAATTTTTTTTTGAACATATTGCTCTCTAGATTTCAATTGTGATGTCACAAAAATTCTCAGTTGGCTTCAAATTATTTGGGAATCGGGACTTTTTAAATTAATCTTGAAAACTAGTGTATAATCTATACTGTAGATAGAGATTTCTAGTTCTCATAAAAGTCTTTGAACTAAACAATTTACTTATAAAATCAAATTACATGGTATCATTGTCTTCAACAGTCGCGCGCCCTGACCACCCCTTAATTAATATAATCGCTGTTGTCATTCTGAGAATAATTTCACCGTCAAAAAACACAAGCCGAACAAACATCGAAAAAAGAGATGTTTTAAAATAAAAGGTAAGTTAAATGCAAAATGTTTTCATGAACAGTTTGAATTATTTTTTTGATTGCATTTACCCGCAGTAACTGCGGCGCAGTTTCAGGAGGGGGGTGTGGGGTTCTTTGAGCAATTGATGTGACAAATACAATTTTGTCATTAGTTCTGAAATTTATGTTTTTTACAATCACTTAATCTTTTTTGTTAGGTAGGAAGGGAAAAATTGACCAGCTTAGATTTATTAGTTTTTGAGCACTTTTAGTTTCTGTGCTGAAATTGACCCAGAAAAATTTTTAGAAAAAAATTATAATCCTTTTTTCCAAAAATAAGCAATTTTCGAAAAAAAAAATGCCTATTATTCGGCTTGAAATTATTATTGAATTGATTTCGTAAAATCCAAGCATAGGCGATTTCAAACACGTTTTTGCGTTTTGTACACTTTCTGGGTGAAAAATTTTAAGTAAAGTTACGCAAACGCATCACAATAGATACAATTAAGTTTTTGTATTATCATGATTTCGTCCTAAACGCACATTTCTAAGCGTGGATTTACGAAGATTAAACCGCGCATAAGTATTACCGTCAGAGCACGAAAAAACTATTTTGCCTCTATTATAACAACAGGCTGATGACAATTCAGATGGTTCACAGGTTAAGGAGCGGTCGTGCACTTTTGACAGATACGGATATGGGCTCTTGATAAATAACACTTTTTACTGGGTCTATTTTCTTCTCAATATACCATCAAAGTAATGTTTTCATAATCCAGGCAAGTTTTGTAATACAGAATTTTCCAATTATTGCTTTTTTTAGAAAAATTTTGAGGTTCGAATTAAACTTTTCGAAATTCGACAAAATTATGAGAAAATGTTTGAAAAAAATTCCAGACATAATCAAAAACAATGCCTTATTTTTATTCAACTATTTTATTCATTTGTTTCACACTCTTCAAAATGGCCACTTTAACTTTCGCGTAGGTGAACCACATATGTTTTCATGATATTTATGAAATCATATAACACTTTTTGGGATTTTTGGTCAAAACTTTGGATATATTTTGAAAAATTTTTCTCCTCTTGTTCAAAAATTTTCAAACTTATTTTTCTGGAAATCATACAGCTAGAAATATTGAGAAGCCCTACTATTAACTCTTAATCCAAATATGTCCTCGTGTGTTTTCGCTCTTGTTCAACTCTGAATCACTACTTTTTGAATGCAAATACGGTTGCGCAAAATCTAGTGAAGCCGCTCTTTAATCAAGAATTAAAAAAAAAATTTATCCCCGAGACTTGCCCAATTTGGTAACCGACTCATCCACCACGTAAAATTTAATTAATTAAACTCATGAAAATAAATATTTTTTCGATGTGCTAAAATTTGTTTTTTTCTTCTTTTTTCAGGAAATTTTAATTTTCGATTCGAATTAAAAACTTCAATATAAAATTAAATTAATATAATTTTCGATGGTGGACCATTTTCGACCTATTAAAAGCACTTTAACCCCTACACACCTTTGACTAGCCTAGACAGGCAAAAATTTTCGGGAAGCCAAAACGGCCGCAGAAAATAACAATCGTCACAGACCTACAATTCAAATATGTCACTAGAATTTGCAATTTTTTCCAACATAAGGTCGAACAATTTCTTGTCGATGAGCCGTTCGAAAAGTTATTTTTTCCACTTTTTTTAGGATTTTCGTCAAATTTTCTTAAAAAATTAATTGTGTGAAACGAATACATAATATCAAATTCTGAGGAAGCAAGTTTTTACGGAAAGTATTTAAGATCTTTTACTATAAGTTTATTTTCATCTGCAGTCTCTATACGAAAGAAATTTTTCACAAGTGATTTTATTGCAAACTCAAAATAATGAAAAAAATATATTTACAAAAAATTATTTCTCGAAAGAATGAACGGCAATTTAACCCAAATAGAGCCAACAAAGACAAATCGATCAAAATAGAACATAAGGTGTACTGATTTTGAGTTTTCAGCTGATTAGCCAATAATTATCACATTTTACTGCATATATTCGACGCGCGGCATATAAATAATTGTTTTGTAAGCGATCAAGATATCATATTTCAAAATTTGAGACCACTTTTCAATAGCTAAAGTTTAACTCCTAAATTTGTAACCTTTTATGTCATTGTAAAAAAAGTATGGTTTTTCAAGAAATACAAGGTGAGTGAACCACTTTTCTCTCGCAGTTATCTAGTTACAAATGCGAAATTTAAAAAATGTTACGTGTTGTTCACTTAATTTTATCCTTGTTCACAATCAGTGGACAAATAAGTAAAATTGATATCTTTCCCAGTTTTCCCGTGATAAGCGCCAAAAGTATTGCCTTAGATAGGCTTTGTGGGACGAAGATTCTCGTTTGCTGGGTGTGAGGAGGTTAATTATAAAATTTAATTTTAATGTAATTTAGACACCTTGATAGCAAAACGCGCGTTTTTTGGGTGTTTTTTCAAAAGAGGCGATTTATAAAGTAAAAATAATCGATTTGAAAAAAATCAGATTACACAAAGTGAGCTCAAAAGTGGCAACTTACGTTTGAAAAACTTTTTATTTTGAAAATTATGAAGTGCCAAAAAGTTTTCCCATCAAGACAAAAAAAATTGAAAAAGGCAAATCTGTCAAAATGTACCGACCCCCTTAACTAAATATAGACACAATTCTACAATGGATCCATGCTCCAACATATTATCAAACTTAATTAGGCACGTTTTTTAGCTTTTCCTACCAACTCAAAAAATAAGTTATTTTTTTGGGCAATTTCAAGCTTTAACCCTTGGAGGCTCCGGACTATTTTAAAAAACACCTGCTGATTAAATACCAGAAATTGCAGGTTGCTTCTGAATGATTCACTTTATAGGAAAAAATTATCTTAAACTGCTGCATTTTCAATTTTTGTCCTGACGGCTCTGAGTGAACTTTTATTTCTTTGAAAGTGATTTCGATAAATTGCGTAGGTTAGGTTATTTTTTCGGAAAACACCTGTAAATTAAAGACCGACAATTGCAGGTTATTTCTGAAGAATTCAGTTTTTAGAAAATTAAATTTTTAATCTTTTCCATTATTAATTTTTGTTCTGACGTCTCCCATTTCCTCACAAAAAAATGCGTAGGTTGAAGCACAGTTTGTAAATGTCACTTTTCTAAAGGGTTAATAAGTCAAAATTCAAATAACATACTATTAAAGTTTAAGTCGATCCTTAATCTCAAGGACTAGAGTACAATAAAGTTTCAAGCACTTTTACTTTTCCCGTAATAAAGTCGCACCACTTAAGGAGCCTCCAGGGGTCAAGGAAAATTTCTGCAGCTTAACTTGGTTGAAATCGCTTAGCTGAAAACATGCTTTGTTTTAACAAAATTTTAATTCAACAACAAACAAAAAATATGTGCAAAATCAGATTTTTTCACTTAGATTAAAAAAACTAAATTTCAGACGCTACATTATTATGGTTTTTGGGAATATAAGTGTTATTTTTTAACAACTATAGTAAAAAATAATCTTCGAATATTTTCATTCATACTTTTTAAGGGGTTCGTTCTGTCTATATATCAAAATTATCCATGCTGCGCCTTTCTGTGCAAGCGTCATGTTATGAAAGGCGCGTTTGCACAGAAAGGCGCAGCAGGGATAATTTTCGATATAGGCACCTACTTCTCGAGAATAGCCGAAAATCTCCAAATTTCTGTCGTTTTGTCCATATATACGCAGTCCTTATATACACATTTGACAGTAGTATAGTCTATACTGTATAGAACTAAACTTGCATGATTCATCCGTGCCTAAATACTCTGGGGTGCCACAAAAAGTATTAGTTTTTGCCTGTTCTCCACCTTCAATTTGTTTACTCAGTCCAAAATCAACCAATTTGATATGACCAGTAAAGTCCAACAAAATATTTTCCAACTTCAAATCTCGATAAATAACGTTGAACGAATGTAAATGACCAATTGCTAAGACTATTTCAGATGCATAGAATAATATTTTTGCTTCACTGAACCGTTTTTCGCGCTGAAGATGAAAATATAATTCACCTCCACCTGAGAAAGATTCAAAATTAAACGTAATAATTTGGCTGTCTAACCGGCGGACGAAAAAAACGTAGGCTGTACAAATAAGGTCGTTTTAAAAATAATGACCTTGTTATGTTTCACATGAAAACTCAATTTAACAAATTTGCTCGAACCATAAATGTATAAAAAATTTCGGCGATATTGGCAAATTAGGCGATAAAAAATTTTTGTTCAAAAATGAAAACGCGTAGCCGTTCAAAATGACGTCATATGTTGATTTGTTTTTAATTTTATAAAGAGTTTTACAGTAGGTTCGAATGAATTGAATCACATAAATACGTAGAATTAAGTTATCTACCGAACGCAATCAAATAAAAGTTGAAAAGAGTGAATTGGGGAAATCCAATCTTGGAAATGACGTCATTCATGACGCCAACAAAGTAATTTGTGATAGAAATCTCATAAAAAATTGCAGGTTATTTCTGAGGAAGTCAGTTTTTAGAAAATTAAATTTCTAATCTTTTCCATTATCAATTTTTGTTCTGACGTCTCCCATTTCCTCACAAAAAATTGGTAGGTTGAAGGGCAATTGTAACTGTCATTTTTTATAAAGGGGTTAAAAAGTCAAAATGTAATTTTTAAATATATAAAGTTAAGTTAATCCTTAATCTCGGGGACTGAAGAACAATAAAGTGGCTAGCACTTTTTACTTTTCCCGTAATAAGCGCTCAAAGTTGAGCCATAAAAGTGGCTTTTCATGACTGAGAGGTTAAATAAAATTGCTATTAAAAATGAATTTCTGAATGATTTCACGGGAAAAGAGGTACCACTCAAAAAAAACTGTCACTTATCGCTCATAGAGAAATTAAAAGTGCTAAAAATACGCCAGAAAAATCCTAAAGCTACTGGGCCGTTATTATCAAATTATTTTATGAGGAAACTCAGCGATGTGGTTGTCATTCACTATTATAGCAGAGAATATTTCCAGAAGATCTCTCAACTTTGATTTCGAACAAAAGAAATAAAGACGCTAGTTATCGTGAAAAAATGGCCTTAAAAATAATTGATCAGAAATTATTTGAACAAACATTGTGTGCAGATTTTTAAGACAAATCAACTGTAGTTAATTTATAAAATTTAAAGATTAAAACTACAAACCAATTAAATAGTTTTTTTATTTATACAAATACTCAAATATGCCAATCTTTTGGCTTTTCGAAAACGCCTATCTTTTTTTTGCGTGGAGTAGTTTTGAATAAAACCCTATCTTTTGCCTTTCACCTATCGCCGGACGTCAGGGAGAAAAAGTTTTTATTTCAGATGCGTGGGCGATTGCGGAGGCTTACGTAGGTTTTTGCGTGGGTTTCACCTATCCGCCGGACCCTGCTGTAAAATAGTCACAATGCAAAATGGGCGAAAAAGTAATATATTACAATATAATACATATGTAAAATATTTTTGAAACAAATCAACTGTACTAGATTAATAGAATTAAACGGCTAAAACGACAAATTAATTGATTAGTTTTTTCATTTATAAAAATTCTCAGATATGCCTATATTTTGGCTTTCGAAAACGCCTATCTTTTTGCTAGGAATTTTGAAAAAAAACCTATCTTTTGCCTTTCAGGAACGTAACGGAAGGACAAGTTTTGTCTCTCAAACCTTCACCTATTAGCCGGATTTCACCTATCCGCCGGACCCTGCTGTAGTTGATTTTTGTCTGAATTTTTCAAAAAATGTTTTTAAAAGTTTTTTGTATGTATCGTACGCGGTCGTGATACTGGTTAAAAAACCCGGGTTTTGAACTAAATTCGTATCATTTATTAGTCTGAGATGTCAAAAATTTTAAATTTTTATAACGCCCACTTATTCATGGTTTTTAGAAGTAAAAGTAGAATAGAAAATGTAATTTTTCGGTTCTATTTGCTCAAAATCGTAGCAAAAATGACATGTTAAATTGACTGTTTGGTGGTGTAGTTGAGAGTACTTATTCAATTTCATTGGAGCACTGATGTAAGATTTTTTTTATAAAAAAAAAAACACTTTTTACAAATTGTGTGGAATTCGGGTAAAGTGGAATTTATTTTACCAATTACTTCTTTGTTTACTTATGCGAGACGTTCAAGTTTTGGTTGTGTCTAATTCGCGCAGATTTCCACAACTCTTTGACTCAATTTGTTTTTTTAAATGTATTCTTTACTTATTTTTCTTCATAGATTACATAACAAGGGAACCGATACCGGAAAAAATATATAATTCTCAATATCCTATTCCGAGTACAGATAGATCAAACATGCCTTGGTAAAAATACAAACCAATTACAAGGTAAAAATTACAAGGTAAAATACAAACCAAATACAACGAGAGTGAGACGGGCCAACCAACCAATCAAATCCCTGAATTGAACACGACAATTGGTTTGTATTTTTACCTAGGCATTTGACTACAGTACTCGGAATAGGATATGGTCCTCTCAAAATTACAGCACGATTTCGAAATAAAATACTTCAAAAAAAACCCAAAAATTTTTCTGAAATTTTTTGTTCGAAATTTATTTATTTTTCTGGAATGAAATCGACAACAAAATTTCGAATGCCGCAAAAATTGGCTTCGTAACATGTGAAGATCTCGGATAGGACCTCGTCGGTTACCTACAATTTCTCATTTAACCCACTGACACCCAACGCCATTCGGGGACGACGAGATTTTTAAATCCCTAACCGAGATAGAAATAATAACTCCACAGACTTTTTATTAAATGTGTCATAGAGTTCGCAATTCTTTTTTTCTATGGTGGTTTTTAAATTCGATACGATTGGTAGTTCAAGAGATAATTCTTCCTACTTTTTAGGATTTTCGCCTGATTTTCGTATAAAAATTCTAGCGTAAATACGACACAGTAAAATCAAAAATCTGGGAGGACTCAGATTAGGAAATTACTTGAGGCTGCTCCTGGTACTTGATTTTTTTCTCTGGTCTTTATTAGAGTTTTTATTTTTTCTCAAGTGTTTCATCTACTAAACTCAAAAAATAAAAAAACACATTATTGCAGCGAATAAACTTATTTATTATAAAATGAAAGATCCGTTTCGATTATTTATTAGAATTCGATGGCCAGAAGGCGAACAATAGCACAGTGCGAAGTATCGTGCCGGGTAAATCAAGCTTAACATTGACCCCAATCTCAGTTGGTCCTTTTTGAAGTGGAAGTGCGTGAACAACTTGATCTAATAATCAATTTTTATCTCAAAAATAGGTTCAATACATTTTCGAAATGTTTTTTCCGGCACGGAGAAAAAACAGAATTAATCATAGTTCCGTAGATAATGAAGAGCAGTAATTTTTAAATTCACCGAGAACAGATCGAAGTCAAGTTTCGAGGTTATTGTATATACAGTTATGCGTATCACTATGGTCCATAGGTTCTATGGAGAATTTTTTCTTGGAAAAAAATAAAGTTCATTTTCTATGGCCGTATTCAGTCAAAGACTAATTAATTTTGTACTTTTTCTCATATTTCCCAATTCCCGGTTGAATCAGCCTTCAAGTTCCAAGTCAAACAACTATTTTATTCAAATTTATGTTTCTGATATTTAGTCGCGATGCATCTTGGCAATCTCGAAGGTGATACGAAAAACTTGTTTTTCAGACGATTCAGATGAGCAGATATTTAAAATTCACAGAGCTCATATTTGATAGCCAAATGTATGGTTTTCGCATGAAAAGGTCTGGAAAACTAAAACCGTCTATGTTTCTCTTGCATTTATCGAGCAAAAGCGCAATAAAAATTGTTTGAAAATCTATTGTCCTCCCAATTTCACTCGTCTCCCTGATCTCGGGTCCTATTACCCCAAATTGGATATCTCTATCGCCATCTTCCACAATCTCCGCCACATCAACGCTCTCAAGTGGCGTCGCCGATGGCGGTTTTGGCACAGCCAAAACCAAAAAACTAAGCCAAAAAAAAAAGCGCAATGGGGGGAAGTCAGCTTTGAGCGAAAAAACAAAAACTAGAAAAGAACGCATTGAGACAGATGTGAGGGGGTTAAGGAAAGGATGTGGAAATTTTTTTTTCAAAATTTATATTGGTCATAGCAATTGTGAAATCTTGGCTACCCAATGCCAATGACAAATTAGTTTTTGATTCACAGCAGTTTCAAAATCGATGAGATAAAACACTTAAAGAGATTCGAAATTTCTGAAGAGAAAACTTTCCGAAAATGTTTTTTTAATTTTTTCTGCATGAAATCGATAACAAAATTTCGAATTGGCCCAAGAATTAGACTTACGTAGCATTGTGTAGATCTCGGATAGTAGACCTCGTCCGTTACGCTCCTTGAAGGGTTGCTGGTGCTGGATGATGCATGCAAAAATTATCTTTTCTTTGTTTTGAGTAAATTAAGCAAGAATAATACACCATTCCTAAGCAATCGGTCATGAGGAAATCAAATTTCGTGCGAAAAATTTTTGTCAATTGCGACTTTTGACCACCGTTTTATTGAGGGTCTAACCAAAAATAGGAACGTATTAACATTAATATGATCAAAATGTCGTAATTTGATGCAGCGAATTGATTCTGCATCAAAAACTGAGCTAAGGAAAAAATGTTTTCAAAAAAGTTCAACACTGAATATCTAACTGAGATCAGGCCTTCGAGGTTTGTAACTATATGATTATTGAATTGGCTGCTTTTATCTTTTATAGCGCGTGCGCACCTTGATGTATGCATTAAGAGAGAGTACCTTAAAATCATTAAAATAAAATCCGAACGTTTTATGGTATTGTTTTGTGCTTAATGATTTTGCCGTTTTAACAAAAAAGGAAACATCAATAATGATAAAACAGACAGTATCCATTCTTATGAACGTCACTTTATCATATTCTTACGGAAGTAACCAGCGTAATCTGCTTCAAAAATATCAGAGGATTCTGTGCGTCAAACGATCGTTATCTGATTAACTTCTTTCTCAATGTTTGAATCAACTTGGAATAACTCCGCGAAATATCCTGCTGAGAGACAACATAAAGGCTTGAGAAAAGAGCGTATCTCGTATCAAAGTGTTTATCGGAGACTTATTACGATTTTAAATAAAATATTGACATTATTTCAAAATATATCACCAGTTGTTGACGCGAACATTTTTTTTTTTTTTTACTTACAACACTTCCAAACAAATGTAAACAGGCTTCAAAAAGTAGTCAAAATCAACTCCCCCAGCAATTGCTGTGTCACACCCCAGAACCCCTGAAGTATTTCAGATGGAGCCAGAAAAATATTTTGTTCTCTGGCCCGGAATCGTTTTTTCGAGGTCAAGTAACCCCATGGTGACTGCATGAATTTTTCTTAAACTATTGCAGTTTTTCTGTTGTTAACCGTCTGCGCACCCTTTCTACATCTTTTGTATTTAGGACATGTAAAAATTCAGTCCTGCTACATTATTCGTGGTCTTTGACAAGATGGAAACAATAATAATTTCAAAATTTGGCCGTTTTGTCCTTTATAAAGACGTCAGTTGGTTTTTTTTAAATAACGTAGCATTTAAACTATTTTCGCCTTTTGTCCCCAGAAAAAAACCAAAAATAGCACATTCATTTTTGTCTCTTGAAAAACATCTTTTCTAAGCTATTAAATTAAGAGATGTGGATTGGGTGAGGGGGTTTATGCACATTATGAGTTAATACGCGTTGAGTCATCAGCTGAAGTCTAAGGCACATACGTTAATCTAATTACTTAAAATAACACGATGTATGATAAACGTTATAACGTCTCTGATCACCAGATATTTTGGACAATACCAGAGTATATATAAGATTGAATTTGAGATGTCGAACAGATATATATTCATCGTTTAGAGAGCAACCGAGTTCAAGAAAATAATATATTTTTAAATGGAGCGGCGTCATGATATATGAGCTCTCAAGAAAGTCATTTTTTGTCTTAAATGTAAATCTTTAAGATATAAATCGAGTCAAGGGCTACCAACAAAACTTCCGCTTCTTTAGAATTTAGTTGGAATTCGAGATTTTGCCCATTTTGAAAATTCGAAGACTTTTCTGTTTAATATTCATTTTTCGAAGACTTCCGTTTTTTTGCATAACTTGCACACTAAATTCTTTTATCATTTAACTAAGGGATCAAGGCTTAATCTATCTTATGTGTCCAACGATAATTTAAAGTTTTTTCATGGCTGCTACAGCTAGAAAATCTGAAATACATTATTCTCCTGGTGATGTTAATCCATGGATTTTAAAAATTGTCTTCAAAAAGAGCATCAGCCAAGCAAAATAAAAGTTACTCTTCATCTTAGTTAACAGATGACAATTAAGTAATTTGGGGTGTGCAGAAGCAGACAAATATGACAGTATAACATTTTTACTTTTCGCTGCCACCTGGTGAGACTAAGAAATTTTAAAAAAATCACAATGTTGGTAGTTGTGGCATCTCTCAGAGGCCAAATTCGGCGAATAGGAGACTTCAAAGGTCAAAAATACAAAGTAATGTTTCCACTTAATGCAAATCCGATCACTCAAATAATTATTGCAAAATATTAGCTAGCACAGAGCTTTAATCCGGCCGAGCCGATTTTTTGAGTTGAAATAATTTTTTGTTGCACTAGATGAGCTGGAACTGATTGGCTCGGCGATCAACCCTTTACAAGTTTTATTTTTTGCAAAATATTTTAATTGATCGGATGTGAATTAAATGAGGAAAAATAACTTATCATTTTTGAAGTCTTCCCAGTCGCTGAACTTGACATTTGAGAGATGAGCAATATCGCTTAACAAACCTACGCGATTTCACGATTTTAGCTCGAATCATTCCCCATATCGCCAAAAAGATTCAATATCGCCGAATTCGCTTGGCGTTTGGAGTTTTTATTACAAATTACTTTGAATGCGTCATCAATTACGTCATATTTCCAGATTGAATTTCTAGTTATTCAAATTTGTTTTTGATTGTGTTAACACAATTTGTGTTTTGTCGATTCTTACACATTCTGAATTTTACTTCTCTAACCTAGGTTGTAATATACTGTCGTATTTGTCCTAAGCGACGTTTTTGAAAATTTCAAAAACGTCCGCTTAGACGTAAAAAAACGTCACGCTTAGACGTAAAGAGACAAATTTTGCTCTAAAAATCGAATAATGAGCTAGAGAGCTAGTAATCATAAGCCAAATTTTCAGCATGAACAGCCGCATCTACTGTTAAATTTGAACTTGATACCAACAAATTTCGGAGATCTACAATAAAACTCGGAATCTGTATAAATTTTTTTTTCGCATTTTTCTTTTATCTTTTGTGACTTTTTACATAATTGGGTGACTTGCTGCTATTTCAATGATTATATTATGGCAAATCGTTCTTTTCTTGTTTGATTGCTCATTCTGGTCTTTATAAGGATTTATGTTTTTTATATAACGGTAAAATATAGAATAGTTAATATCATTAAATTAATTAGTTTACCTTGATTGGAGTATTTTTGAAATTTGAAAAAATGCGTAGGTTTTTCCCCAAAAAACGCAAAAAGACACTTTAAAACGTCCGCTTAGACAAATACGACAGTAGATTGTAAAACTCTTTAAAAAATTGAAAAACTTTTCAAATTATGACGTTATTTTGAACACCCATGGGTACCCACGCGTTTTCATTTTGGAATGAAATCTTTATTTATGTCTCCATATCGCCGAATTTTTTGGCAAAAAACATTCGGCGATATTGGCCCCTCCTGTTCTGTACTTTATTTTTATAAGAATATTCTCGAATTTAACCTTTATGACTTATACCGTATAAGTTATACGTGTATGTGTATTATAAGAAATTCCTTTTAAATATGTCTTATGATACGCCTACGCAACGCCATTCACAAAAAAAATGTTCCATATCCTTTTCGGAACGGAACTCCATCTTAAAAACGCTTACTATCTCTACAGCGCGTGTTCGAATCCCACTGATGTTGTCTAAGTGATTGTCTTAGTGATTCCTTGAGTGATTACACACCGATACAATTTAGCGGTTCCATTATCAAGACCTTTGCCTATAATCATATTCAATATGATCACTAGGACAACATAAGTGGGATTCGAACACGCGCTGTAGAGATAGTAAGCGTTTTTGAGATGGAGTTCCGTTCCGAAAAGGATATGTAATCGTAATAAAATTTCCCCAAGGCACCTTGAGAAATATGAATTTCAAAATTTGATAGTAACATTAATTAAAAATATTTTTGACCCGATCGGCTTGATCCCCTGAAAAGAACCCGGATTGGCTCTGAGTTAATTCTAAATATATCGTCTTGGTAACTCTACCATACCTCTACTATATATAGTTTCATCCTAGCCCACCCTATTTTAAGTACATTTTGAAGATATATGACTTTTAGTCCATTTTGATCATCATTTTTAGTATATTTTGAATCTATTTTCCTGCGTACTCCATCACCATATACAAGTGAGAATCTGTTTGAAAAGCGAATTCTAGAGAAGTAAGAAAAGGGTGCTGAGAAGTTGATTCTGCTAAAACACGCCGCTCGGTGAGTAAATGTTCCATTTCTTTGGAGTTGTAAATAAGACGTTTTGGGATGATTTTCATTGCGAAATATTCTTTTTGTTTTCTGGTTATAAGAGATCAAAAAAATAGTTTTTCGGTAAAAATTCACGTTTTCTACTGAAAATTACCGCCCGCCAATCAAAATGTTTGAATTTAAATAATCGTTACTGCCAATGACTGTAATCTATCTGTTTTCAGCAAAAACGTAGATTTGGACCAAAAATAAGAACGACAGTATGTAATTTTTCAGCCTAGGAAATATTTTATTCGTGATATTTGCAATTGAAACGTTGATTGGTTGGCATTGATAGTTCAAATATTATGGATAGAATATTTCCTAGCATGAAAAATTACTACTCTATTCTAAATTATATTGGGTTATTTTCAAATAAGAGTTAGGAAAATTAAGAAAAATTCTCACAGGTTCACAGAACTTCGCACATAAGTGATTTCGTAATACTCGTAATAGGTCTCAAACTTCTCGACTATAAGTATTCTATTTTGTTTTATATGCACAGTGACATAGTAGGCTTTTAATTGAGAAATTCGAACCTTCTTTTGCTAAATAACCTTTCTGCAAACCAGCGAGAATTTTATCTCGATTTTCATGATTCTGCTTTGAAAATGATTTCAATAAATCGTAAGCTTATCTTTATTCAGTTTTCAATTATTACAAAAATGCAATATAAATTATATCAATTACGGAGCGTCCTGGTCGTTTTTTGCTAGATTTTTAGCCAAAAATTTAAAATTATTCGCCGTTTGAAAACGACTCATCCCATAAGGTTTTAAGATAGCTCAAACTGAGCAGAACTATTAAGAAGGGATAAATTTATTTTTAAAAAATGGTGCAAATTAGACCATGGTTTCAAATTTTTTGTACAAAAACTGATAATAAAAAATTTCAGTTATCTCCAAAAAATTATGAAAAGTGCTCCAATACGGACTTAATGTTTTAATTTTATTATACACTTAATATGTGTGCTCAGTTTGAGCTATCTAAGAATGTTATGGGATAAGTCGTTATCAAACGCCGAATTATTAACAATTTTTCGCTCAAAATCTAGCAAAAACGACCAGGAAGCTCCGTAATCGATATATTATACGATGTATAATACATCAAAAAACGGAAGCAATTAAACTAACGGTTCGTTTATCTCATTTTTGTTGTTCGGAATTACCAGTCCTAAATCTGTCATATAATATGACTCATATTCAATGCCGAACAAAAGTTAGGAGAGTATACGATATAATAATTAACATTGATTTTTAATTGGGCATTATTATCATCCCACGCTGATTTTTATGTGATAACGCGAACAGGGCTAGTTGTGGAATTTCCGGAGAAAATAATAAAGCTCTTATAACGTTACTGGATAACAAAAATTGTTAAGCTATGAACAAACTGAGATTAAAAAAATAACCGAGCGAAAGGTAATTGTGAAATGAATACATTCCATTTTGTTTTGCCTATATCCAAAATGATGCCTATGCGGCATTTTTTTATCAGGCGTCTTAACTTTGAGACAGTGTCCAATAACATGACACGATTGTCGACTTAATTCAAGAATCCTGCGATTTCATAGGTCACTGTCTCAAAGTTGTTACGCCTGATAAAAAAGGCCGTATAGGCATCATTTTCGATATACAGCATGCCATATTTCGGCTTGCGAATCGCAAGTTGCGATCTAAGTTTTTTGCTTTAGCTAACCTGCGGCAATCAGAACGTCTGAAATTACAAACACGTAGGTGTTTAACAAATTTAAACTTTCATTGACCAATAAACGGTGTTAATCAATTTCGAGCAAAAAACTAAGGTCGAAAGCAAAAATGTGACATGTTGTATTTTTGTCGTAACGCGAGTGTTCGTCGCTTAAAATTTGGCTGTTTAACGGCAAATTTCCAGAATAGTACAAATTGTTTAATCAAAGGGGGTTTCCGGCTAATATATTTGATAAAAATTTTCGCAACCCACAAAAGATTCGAAGGTCACAAACTGCTTGTCCAATCAGAAACGAGCTTATAAAACTGACGTTTTTTAAATATGACCTCCCCGTGAGTTGCAAAGGACCTTTGCCAAAGGTATGATACAGATTTGAGGCTTAAATTAACCGGGCGAAAGATGCGCAGACTATTAAAAGTCGGATAATTTCTGAAAAAGAATTCAATTTCAATGTTTAAATTTTCAAAAAAAAATTAAATAAATTGAGAGAATTTGTTTCTTGAGCCTTATTTGCGACAAACACCCCTCCTTACAGACCATAAGCACAGTAATTTTTTACTAACAATTTCAACTGTATATGACAAATTAAAGAGATCAAAAACCTAATAAACCAATTTTTGGCAAGATTTTGAATAAATTGAAACGTCATTTTGAAAATAAGGAAAATGCCTTTTTCGAATCTGAGTATTATAAGATTATGAAATAAGGAAACCTTTTGTAGCTAGGTTTACAGCATTTTTTTTGAAAAGAGGGATTTTATCGATCACAAATCGACTAGCAAAAAAAATAATGTGATGACCAACCTTCAAATTACAATTGAATTTCCCGCAAGAATAAAGCGGAGCACAAAGAGATCAATTTGTACATTATTTAAAAAGGGTTAAAAATTGATTACAAATAAGAGAAAAAAACTGATAAAGTTGAAAAAACAGGTAGTTAAAGCTGAATTTTTATGTTGTATTGATAAATAT
The DNA here is from genome assembly GCA_004367855.1 of Oikopleura vanhoeffeni. Classification (NCBI taxonomy): domain Eukaryota; kingdom Metazoa; phylum Chordata; class Appendicularia; order Copelata; family Oikopleuridae; genus Oikopleura; species Oikopleura vanhoeffeni. Next base: position 108,981 of record SCLH01000006.1, read on the forward strand.
CTGACTTTAGAACGCAACATTTTAATGATAATTATGTGCATTTGATAGCTGCTTTCTTGGCTATCAACCAACTTTTTCTTTACAAATAACGGAAATCGATCAATCTTCAATAACTGTCAGATAGTAAATAATTACCTTATGTAATCGAAAACATTTTACTTCTGTTGTTTTTAACCCTTGTGAGCACATAAAAAAAAAGTTCCGGCAAGGCACCAGAGCCACAATTGTGGCTCTACTTTGAACGTTGTTTACAGAAACCTTAAGACAGTTGGAATTTCAATTTTTTTTTGCATAAGGAAGTTGAAAGATAATATTTTTGCATCCGACATTTTATATTCTAGAATATAAATTTTTAGTTCTAGAAAATATAGTGAGAAAAGCAAGGTATACCATATCACGTAATACACGGTCACAGTCGTCTTCACAGGTTACATTTCTGTCGGAAACGATGCACAAGGATTTGGCCCACGTCAAATTTTTGTCCGCTTTGATTAATATCTCAGAAATCAAAAGTAATTTATAGAAACTTATTAAAAATTTTGATGGAAAAATCATGATTTTTGATAAAAAATGTTTATTTATCTTTATAAACGCAAATTATTACATTTTTTTATTATTTTCAAGTAAATATGATAATGAAGTAAAACTGTGGACAATTTATGATTGCTTAAATTCACTTTTATAATAATTAAATTTCTCATGGAATACTTGAAGTTGAAAATTTAGAAATTTCACTTTCGAAAAAAAATATCTGCCCCTATATACCAATAAATTTTTATTTTAACTATTTTGCATGCACAAAGGCGGCGGTAAAAAACGCGGGCCAAATTTTATTTTTAAATTGTATTAAAACGGAAAAAAAATACTTTTCAAAAAAAATTTTCACACCAAAAACTTTTGTACTCAAAAAAATTTTCCAAAAAATTTCCAAAATTGTTTTTTTGAGGTTTTTTCTGTCAATTTCATATTAAATGGGTTGAAGAAAACTCCTCGGGGAAAAGGATGAATTTAAGACTGCGTTTTAAGAAGATAAACGAATTATATTCAGGGTTGAAACGGATCATACCCAAACAGATTTCATCCCTTCATGATGATACCTTACTATTATCCAGCGGTGTCTAGTTCGGGGTACATACACGGCCTTATCGGACAAAGCCTAATATGCGGACAAGGCTAATTGTGTTACAAGCCGTACAACGGCTAATGATGGACACGGACACTTTGTACAAAAGCGATATTTGTATTACACGAGCCTTTTGTACACGGCCCAAAAACCAGTGGGCAACGGCCTCAATATAACAACGGCCCTGAAAACTTACCGCCTTTATTAACGCCCTAAAAAATGGACAAAGGCTTGATGATACAAGGCTCTATAAAACTCAACACGGCTTTAGTACAAGCTCTAAAACTCCCCTAAAAATATGATACATAAGCCTGTAATGTAACGGCCCCAAATTGTACACGCCATTGTTGTACAACGCCCCAAAAAAATTGTACAAGGCCCAAAAAAATTTTACTACGACCTAACTTTAGCAACGGCCCAACATATTGTACACAGGCGCTAAAAATTGTACATGCACGGCCCAAACATTGTAACAACGGCCCTAAAACTTGTACAACGACCCAAAAATTGTAGCAACGGCTGTTGTACGAAGGCCCCAAAAAAATTTACTAACTATTGTAAACGGCCATGGTTGTAAGTACACGGCCCCAAAATTTCACTACGACCCTGATAGTACAACAGGCCCATGTAAAGCGGCTCAAGTTTCAGAATTATACGACTTTTATTCAGTATATGTTTTTTGACTCGGGAGGACTAGTAAATTACTAGTGTATTATACATTTAAGTTGGCATTGATCAGGCCAGAATTGGTACATTTTTCAGAGACGTTATATGTATGAGAAAAAATGTAGTGAACTTTGAACGCTGATCATGTGATCAACTACGATGTCAAAACAAATTATTTCACACTACAAATTCGGAATTTGAGATTCAGATGCAAAAGACCGTTGGTCCGCTATCTATTATGTTGCTCAAACAAGATACATTTCAGCTGTAGAATCAAGCATTAGAAAATTTCCGCTGATTTATGTCCAAATTGTTTTGAAATATGTGGGTAAAACCAAAAAACGCCACCTTAAATTTTCATGATCCTGCTATTTTCAGACGCTGTTTGAAAAATCAAAATTTCCATTTTCCATTTCTTTCAATAATTGCTTTGAAAAAATTGTACTAACTGCTGACTTATCTCACCCCCTATAAGATTATAATGAGAACGTTTGATACAGCTAACTGGTATTCCTTATATTTAAGACACCTCGGAATTAAAATGAAAAAAATTTGGAGGTATTCGAATTTTTTATTTCTATTCTTAATGTTTGGCGTGGCTCACTATATACTAATATGCATCAAATGACAGCCATTCTCTTTGCCTTAATTTCATTTTTTTTAAAGAAGTTTCACAAATATTTTTTGTTTCTTTTCAGGTAATCTGTCGCATTATTCTATCTGTTTTTCTTATAAATGTTTATAATGAGTAATGTCAGATAAATTCTTATTTTTGGTGAACAACCCGTGAGTAAGCCTATTCTTCGAAGGAAATAAAAAAATGGAGCGCACAAGAAGAAAAATATCGACGGACTTTGGGACTAAGCGAAAACCTTAAAAATATCTAGAAACTTCCATTACGACTGAAAATGCATAATTTGAATGCATTGTTCACACGTTATTAAGTCATGGAGAGAATGATCTCTTAAATTTGATTAATGACATTTAAACACGTACTAGCCGCAACTGTGTTTGTCAAACCAGAAATGGTTAAAAGCATAAGATCACTACTTGTAGATGATCTGTCAACTGAGATTTTTTTCAATTTAACCCTAGGGCATTTTATTATATTTTTATCAATTTTAACTCCTAGGGTCCGATTTTAATAAATGCTTTTTTAAATTTTACTCTCTATGTCGTCCAATTTTTCAGATTAATTTTTTATTCGAATGTTACCTCCGATGCGTCCAAATTTAATTATATTTACTTGTGGGGCCGTTTGTCAATAGGGCCGTACTAATAACTCTAATGACCAAATTCAACANGAAAGCACGCTCCCATTTTATCCCCTAATAACGGAATCCATCCCCAGGGGATAGGGATCATTTTTTCCCATAATTTGCAAAAAAATATTATTAATAAAATGGGATTATATTTAAGGGGGGTTCTGGTCTTAAAGGGTGATTTTAAGGGGTTGACCGTTCTAGAATGCAATTATTGAAGAGAAGCACACAAAATTTTGGAAAATTTAAGCTCTTTTCATTCTTAATTATTCTTCATTTTCAGTTTGAAATTTTTTGTCCTATTCTGATTACGAAAACAACACTCAAAAAATAGCCTCCTGAAAGACTATTATTATTATTATTGTTGGTTTATTTGCAGTCATGGTAAGACCGGCTACAAGACATTTTCTATCATGTACATGATATAAAAATATTTTGCAAACCTGTTTTGAACAGTTTGAACTATTTTTTGCTGAATTTTTAAGAAAGTTTTTTTTTGGTTTTTTATGCTTATTAGTACATACAGTCAATAATTTTATGGATTTTTACAGATTTTTCTTTTTTTGTTTTCCCATCTTATTGTTATAATCCAACTATCCATTATAGACTTGTACTAGTACTAGTAGACACAATAATGTACCATTTTTTTAAGAATACAAAAAAAAAAAAAAATTTTAGATTTAAATATTTATGTACATAGTTAATATACACCCCCAGATTTACATACCATCCTTACTTATTTTTTACGAGAACTTATATTCTTGAGCTTTGTAAAAATTAGTCAGTATGGTTTCCAGTCCCTTCTCTCCACCTTAAAAAAAAAGGATTTAAAAAGGCGGGGAAACCAGACTAGTTACCACCTAAAAAGAGAAAACTTCATGAGTCATTTTGAAAAAAAAATTCACGGCCTGATATCCGGAGTTTTTTTTTGGAATTATTTTTGTGTTTTCTGGTTCCAACCCTCCAAACACCCTTCACATATACCACCAGGTCAATCACGCACTCCAACTTCTCCAACTTTGCCTCATACTTCAACATTTCAAATTTTCTAGATGACGCTTAATTTTCATCGAATTATGCGTCATCTCAACCTACTTTGATTTTTGTCCAATTGAAAAATTTCCTTTTGGTTTCTTATTTTCAATCGATAATAATTTTTCAAAAGTAACATTCAGGACAACTTTATTCCAACAATAATATTAATATCTCCAACCGTTTTTCCTGGTTTTTGAGTTTTCCCTTTTTGGCTATAATAGAGTTGGGAATACTATAGAGAACTTCGCTTTTAAGAGATAAGTTCTCATTTGTTGACTTTGTTGATCGCTGAAGTTTTTGTTGGTGATATGTCGGCTGGGGATTACTTCATGGTGCCACGGACTGTTGTTACTGATAATGCCTCGAAATATGAGATTGTCTATGAGGACGGCACGATCCTGTCAACCACATCTGGGGAGCGGATTTTCTGGCTGCGTCGGGAGATGAGTAACCTGGTAAGTTTTTTTATCAATCCCAGGGAAAAACCGGGATCAGGAAAAAAACGGGATCACGAAAAAACGGGATCGAGAAAAAAGGGAGATCGTGGAATTTTCCTCTTTTTCGAATTTTTCGGCCTTTCACACCAGGATCTTAATTTTTGCCCCATTTTTGTTGTATTTTTCATAACCTACCACAAATTTATTAACGGCTTTTTTTTTAGGGGGATCCTTCTACGGTTGTTTTAACCGCCAAGGCACAGCAAATTGAGGCTTCAAAGCTTATGGTTGCCTGTCATAAGCCCTATGACTGTATGACAATGTCCGAGGTTGATCGGGATCGGATTTTGTCTTCTGGGCCCGCCCGTTTTCAGCTGTTGTCGGCCTATCATCCTGGGATAACTGGGCGTTTGTTGGAGAATTTTGGGCGGAAATTGTCAACCTCCTTTCCCCGTAATCTTTTTGAGATTATACTCAAATTGGAGGTGGTTCGGGCCCATTTAACCCGTTTCAATTGCAACGATATGGATGTTTTGTCCAAAACAAATGAGATGTTGAGGTATTGCCGTGCATTGTCCAACATTTACCAGGTTAGTCTATTTTGTCGTAAAGTTTTTTAGTGACTCAATTTTTCATTTCCAGTCTTCCAGTCCCGCTTTTAATGTGATAGAGTTATATCTTCACCAATTTCTCATCGAACAACTTTTTTGTCCAAAATGTCATTAATGTCCAAAATGTCTTTATGATTTTGAAATTATTTTAATCCATTTTGCGTTTTACAGAATTATCAGAAGTCTGTATAGGACTTATATTTTCACCCAATCAGTTTTTGTCCATAATGTCATTTGTGTCCAAAATGTCTTTATGAGAAAAAAAAACTTTTTCTAACTTTATATTTTTCAGCAATTTAGCTTCATTGGTGCCGATGTGATCGAATGCGTCGGCTATTTCCGGGATGAATGCAACTTCATCAGATCCGTAAGTTTACAATTCGGTCTTACTCCGTCCATTTTTAGGTATCACCAGCAAATCATGAATTCCAATCAAATCCAACACAACTTTGCATTTTGATCCTAAATCGGCCAATTATTTTTGTACTTTTCCGAATTTTTAGCTCAGTTTCAACTTATTCGTTTTTTTTTGAGCTAGGTTCTGGATCGGATCGGATTTTGGATTTTTTGAGTTTTTATGTTTTCCAGTATTTTCCATTTTACAGCTCGGTTGGTCTGTGGTCCTCAAATTTTGGCTATTGGTCTGTTTTTGACTTATAAAACTTTTTTTGACAATTTTTTTTTAAGGTATTTTCGTTTTATTGGCGATATTGGTATTGCAATTTTAAATCCGGCAATGGGGTGTTGCAAGCCTGGGAATCTACCTTCGATAGCTCCACTGTGGACCGCAAGATCAAGTGTATCGGCATGACTGTTACCAACTACCTGAAAACATGCATCCAACCAAAAGTCCAACCAGAAGTCCAACCAACGCCAACCACCTCATCTATTGTTGCTGCTAAACCCATCTCCATTCTAAAAAGGTCCGACTCTTTTTCCAACGTACCCTCCACTTCTAAGATGATGATTAAGCCTTCCTTAGTTCCAAAAAGGTCGAATGTTTTGGCTTTAACCCCAAAATTGGAGGTTATTGACGAAATCATTAATCTTCCAGGTGAGGGGGCCGTTTTTTCTCCACCAGATCAGTCATGTCACAAAAAGGCATTTTCCAGTTCTGTTATTAGAATCCCTTATATGACCTTTGACAAATTTTTTGACCGTGTTAATATCGCTGAAGGTGATAAAAAACTGCGCGCCAGAGCCAAGTCTTTATCTAAGTCGCCCATCAAGCAGCGCCATGTGAGGCGTGACGCACTTAAACGGCGTTTAGCTGCCAGCTGCGTTATTATTAAGCCTCTCGTTAAGCATATCAAACTAGAGGCCCCCGAGGTTTTTGTGGAATCAGTTCATGGATATGAGTATGTTAGCCGGCCAGAGTTTTCGGATTCGGACTCTTCCCTGGTAATAACCATATCTTCTGACTCGGATTAGGCTTTCTATGCTCATATTATCAAATATCTGGGTTTTTTCCAGATTTATTTCGGCTGATTTTTCGGCATATTTTCCAGTTTTTTGCCAAGTTTTTGTTTAAATTTGCCTCTTTTTTTTTCAAATGGACAAAACGGCATAATATTTGTTGTCTGGGTTGTTGGCTTTTTGGGTTTTTTTTTCTGTTTTTTTGGGATAACTGGTCTCCCCTCATAGTTATTTTTTGTAGTTTATTCATTTACCATTTTCTGGTCCAATTTTTCTACATGGCCCATAAACTTCCCTCCAACATTGCCACCTTTATCAGCCTTCATATCAAAAACGGACACTGCTAACGACAATTGTTGTTTGTTTCCGGTTTTTCATTTATTATTATTCTGTGATTATTTCCACTTTTCAAAACATCTACATTTTTGTTTATTATTCACACCCATCCATTTGTGCTATTTAATAAACATAGAAATCCCATTTACCCCAACAATTGTCCAGTTTTTTGCAATTGATCTTTTCAACATACAGCATTTTTATATTTGATAAAATTTCAGTACGGTTCCCCTTGATTTCCAGATTTTTGTTCAGCAGATCGTTTTTTTTGAAAACAAATGTTTTTGTGGTCAGAATAAGCGTCCCAAAATTTCGTTCATTTTTGGTGCTTTTTGTTTTTGCGCCATGATATGGAAAGAAAAACACAAAAAAAGATAAATCTTGTTATTTTTCTTTTGGTCGTGAGACAACAGATAAATCTTTATTTTATGGTTTTTCAGAATTTCTATAACTTATTTCGTTTCTTTTTTGGGTTTTGATCCTAGAAACTTCAGCGAAACACTTTGCATATTATTATGGCACCCCCTTAATGTTGAAGTTTGGATTTATTGATTTTGTTTTTGTAAAATCATTTTTTGAATAATTTTTATTTTTTCTAGAATTATTTACCATTTTCCACCAGTCCATTTTCAACATTTTTATGGGGTGATAGTTTGTCTAGTGTTTTGGCTCTCGCCTGGGAAATATTCTCACGCTATCTTTCCACGATTTCAGCCAATCAGCGCAATTCTTCCATTCAGAAGGTTACCATTTTATAACCTTCCCGCGCTCTTATTGGCTAATTTCAAATTTGATTTTCTCATGCTACTTTGTGTGGTAGTTTTGATTGAGCTGTCATTTCTGAATTTTCATGATCATTCGGAATGTCGTACCCATCATTTTTTAGGGATTTTTTCTCACTCTGTTTTTGGAGGTTGCTGAGTAAGGATATATATAATCCACAGAAAAGAAAATTTATTTTCCGGACTAGAAATACGAAAATTTTATTTATTGTTGTTAATCTGTTGCGCGGAGCTTGTTGTTAATTGTTGACTGGTAGGAACTTGTTTGGAGTTTTCTGTCCATATTTATTTGCTCGGTTGTTGTCTGCCCGAAAATTGTTGGTAATTTGTTACTCCTGGTATAATTTTGCTGGGGGTTTTTTTTGATATCACACTTTCGTGCCTGAAAAAACATGGTTTTTCTCGATGACTATGAGAGCCTACGTCTTTTGCGTACCCAGATAGATCGGTGTGATCGTACGGTTGCTGCCAAAATTTCGGCCAAGGATAAACTCACTCATGTTTTCAGACAGGTAATTTTTGCTCTTTGTACTTTGTCTGTACACGGTGTTGTAAAATCCAGCACTCATGCAACCGTAAACCAGTCCATAGCATCGCCAAATTTCAATTCGCTTGCTTTTTTGGTTCTAGTTTCTCAGGGTGGAAAAAAAGTTTATCGGACTTTTTCATTTTACGGAGGCCTTAAGAAATTTTCTAGCCCGCATTATTTGCTGGCAAATTTTAAAATAGACATTTTGTTTCTGCGTGATTTTGGGGTTTCATTATCTGTTACTATTTTAAGTCCAACGGATTTGGCCAGGCTTAGCTTCATGCAGCGTCATGGTAGTATTCCAGCAGTTTTGGATATTCATGGTAGCTTTTCATATGGTCATTTTGTTGGAGAATATCACGCGACTTTTGGCGGAGACATTTTGTCAATTTTCAACATTATATCCCAACATTTTATCTTCGACACACTGTCTCCGGTTACTGGTTAGTATTTTGTTGTATAATGTTCAATTTTAAGCGGGGGTTTTTTACAATTTTAATTTTGGGTGCGGGGTAACATGTTTTCACTTTTTTTGGCCACAATATACGTCAGGGAGTTAAATGCTCAAGTAACACTGAATCACCCTTCTTTGTTTTTCAATTTTCCCAAGGATCACGATAGGAGTACTGAAAACACTCAATTTTGTATCTGTTGATGTGGGTTGGTTTGTTCTGGTTTTTGTAGCTGGTATGGAGATTTATTGAGAAAAAGATATGTTACCATTATTTTTTTTAAAATATCTTGTCCGTTCTTCATTTTTTACCATATTATTTTTGTTTTTTTCCTATTTTTAACTTTTGTCCTTAATATACGTCAGGGAGTTAAGATTCCAATATTCATGGTGCAGCCTTTTTTCTTTTCCCAAATCACCCAATGAACATGATAGGAGTACTGAGAATCTTCAATTTTGTCTTTTTTTTGAATCTTATTGGCGAGTGACGTTTGTTTTTCAAATTACACACGCACTGTGGCTTCATATATATAAAAATGCATTGTATTTTTCTTTTTTTTCATTTCCATAATTTATATTGTACGGAAATATTATTATTTTGAAAGCAAATTTTAAACACGTTTCATTTCTGGCCATAATATACGCCAGGGAGTTGAGATTTCAAAGGTCATTGAGTCGCCACTCTTCCTCTTTCAATTTTGACAAGGATCACGGTTGGGGTATTAAAAAGTCTCATTTTTGTACTTTTTGATGTATATTGTTTCTTCTCCTTACTTTTTTGGTAATTTTTGAGAAGAAATTGCTCCAACATGTTTTCCATTTTCTGACATATTATACTCCAGCGGGTTAGATTTCCAAATGATACTGATCCATTCTTTTTTTCTGCTTCATTTTGTCCAATGATCATTTCTTATAGGCGTACTGAAAACTTTCCATACTCACCATTGGTCTCGTGTGTTTATTTTTTTGGGTGTTTTTTATTTTATTTTGTCCGTAATATACGCCCAGGAGTTAATTAGCCAACAGCCACCGAGCGGCCCTTTTCTTCATACCAAATTAACCAAGGAACACGATAGGAGCACTGAAAAACCCTCAATTTTTACTTCATATCGGCCAGTGGTGCTTGTTGTTAGATCACACAAGTATCGGTGAAACAAAAAACCAAGGAAAAACAACCGTGGCACATCCACTCCCCTTCCAGCCTCAGAGTCTATACTGACTAGCATTGTTTTATTTTGAATAGTGATGGAAAAAAAGAAAGAAAAGTGATGCTCCAAAACACGTTTTTTTTCTTTTGGTCACAATATACGCCAGGGAGTTAACCTTCCAAATGATACTGATCCACCACTCTTTCTTCTTCATTTTGGCCAAGGATCACGATAGAAACACTGAAAATTTTCGTTTTTGTACTTTTTCCTCAGATATTTCTTCGTAATTTTTGAGGTGGGCAGAAGAGTGATCGGGAAAGTAATGTCATTTTTTGACAAACTACATTTTTGATATATTTTGTTTTTTTCCGCTTTACACAGTTTGTTTTTCTATTTTTCTGGTCATTATTTTCACTTTTGGCCATATTATATGTCAGGGAGTTAAAATTTCGTGGGGCATTGAGCTGCCTTTTTTCCATTTAGAAATTATTTGATTGACATACAATATATTTTTAATTTTCAGCTCACTTGGATTCGTCCACTTTCCGGCCAATCTCAAAGTCTATACTGACTGGGGAGCTCTTTATCAGATTAAGTTTGGGCGTGGGTGGTATGAAAAAAAATGGCAGTTATCATGGCATTTTGGCTGTTGGGAGTACTCTATGCGGTTTGCTTCATGGGTTTGTTGGACACTCAAAGTCTTCTTTGGGTTCAGATGTGGTTTGGCCAGGCATCTTGAATAAGTACCGGTTAGTTTTTATTTTTAGAAACAAAATTATTATAAAATTTTTGAAAAGAATGATAATTTCGCGCGACTTTGTCCGCATTTTCTCATTCTTTTTTTCAATTATTAGTGGTTTGAAGTCGATTGGTTCACAAAAGGCTGTTGGTCCGGATGGTGTCCTAACTGGATTTGTTGGTGGGCACTACAAATTTTTGTATCACAGGTTATCCATGTCGGAATTTTTCCGTTTATGTCTGTGCGCCAATTATTTGGCGACAAACGTTTTTTTCCTCGAGTTTCAGGATTTTGCCCACCATAAATATTGGGATTATATGGCCAATCATACCAATGGTGCCAAATTGTCCATTTCCGAAAAGGCGGCTTTGGATTGGTTGGCCAATTGGCGCGAAGGTGGCGAGCCCTATTCTATGGAGATTATTACAAAATGTAACGCTCCATATTGCCAATGTGCTCGTTTTATTTAATGTTTTTTTCGCCATTTCTCGCATATATTTCTGAAGAATAATCATCTGGTTAGAACGTTTTTTTTTTGTACTACCCTGATAATATTTTGGGATCCTGGGTACCAAAATCGAACCTTCGAGAAGGTTTTTTTTGAAGGGAAATCTCGACTGTCTCCTCATCTCACGTACACATCACATTATTATAATAGTATTATAGTATATATATATAGTATAATAGTATATAGTATGCCTTGGCGGAACTTTTTTTTATATGCTTCGAAACAAATTAGAGAAATTGGGAAAATTTCATGTAGTTATTGAAACCAGAACTTGGAAATAACATGATTTTGATCTTTTTATCGAGTCATATATGCGTTCCTCAAATACATTGGCAGTCAGTCGTGCACCAGTAGGTTGTACGACCTATTTTTATTTGTCCCGCGAATTTAAGAATAATAAATTACTAAATTTTTCTGGTTTTTCTTAAAAAAAAGACCAGTATATGTTATATTACCTAATTTTAAATTTTTTATTCCGTTAAAAATGCTCCTCTGAAGTGAATTATCCATCAGTCGTGCACCAATAGGTCGCACGACTTCTTCTTTTTTGGTCCGCGTTTTTAACCAAGAAAAACGCGGGCCAAGAAGGTGACCTTTCATAATTTAAAATTCTCACTCACATCTGGTCTGAACGTTTTGATATCAGCCACATAGAGCAGAACAATAGAAACTTTAAAATCGCTGAGATAGCATTTTTAAAATTTCGTCTCACATTTTTTGGAATGCTTTAAAAACCACCAATTTTAACCATGCAGCATTATAGCATTGATTTAGCACAAAACTGTGTATTAAAAAAGTTGAACCTGCGTGGTTGATTTGGACCGAAAATCGAATGGTGGACACGCTTAGCATTGATAAGGAGAATTCCTGGAATGTCACAGGCAGGATGTGCCTAGGCGGAAATCTGAAGTACAAACAAAATATTTTTTTGTAGGCTTTTTTCGAATATTTTCCTAGATTTCCGCAAATTATTATGTTTTTTTCAATATCAAAAATAGTACCAGTTGGAACCTTTGTGATTTTTTACATTTAACAATTTAGAACCAAAAACAAAGCAAACTTCAATTTCATTTTTTACAGCAAAATATAGGAGGAAAAAAGACGATCAAAAATGTATACTCCATAATAAAAACAGATGAAGTAGGAACAACCACGACTTTAAATCTATGTGAGTAATGGTTTGGTCGCCGAAAACCACTTGAAAGTAAAAAAAATGACAGTTTTTCGCAACTTTTGATCACTATTCCTGACAAGCATGACTCTCCCAAAAGTTCCTCGTCCAACCTGCTTTAGAATTTGAAAGTTTTCTAGTAAAGTTGCGGAGTCTTGCTTATTCATTCGTTTCATATTTACAAAGTTTCGCAAGTCTGCCTTGTCAACCTTTTGCTCATCACCAAAAGAGTCGAAAGATGAGCACCAAGCTTCGCGATCGTCATTTGATATACCGCAAAAACTTCGCTCGATTACTTTATCATTTGAGTCTAATAATCGCACAATGAAAACAAAAGGCTTTAATTAGGCTTATTTGCTGAGAATTTTTCAGGTTTGGGTTCATAAAATCTTGTGGAGTATCAGGCGGCGGTTATCTTTCTAGGTAACTTTGAGGCTCATAAATTGCCTTCAATAATTTGGGAACGTTCAAAAAACAAAAAAAGAAGTGAAAAATGAAGAAGTACAAAACATACGAAATTATCTTACATTCCATACATTTTTAAAGACACTTTTTTTTAAATTTTGAGAAAAACTGTAGTGTTTTAGTGAAATTTCTGTCGTTTGGTCTCCATATTCGAAAAATTGAAGCATTCGATTTATTTTTTTATTGTTTTTTCAATGTACCATTTTCGAAAAAATTTGACCCCATAATGGGGTCCCCATTGCTAGAACTATTTAAACATTTCGAAACTGATATCTATCCTATTTCAGGTTCATTAGTGATTCATTTTGAAATATGTATCGAGACGTTTCATCATTATGTCATTATTTAACACTTGAAGTTTAGAATCATATAAGAATATCACTAGAATATTCTAAATATATTAAAATCTCAAAAACATCATGAAAGTTTAATAAATTGACGGAAATAAAATTTTCAGCTTGAAATATCAAGGATATGAATCGGCTTGAACTATAAAGTAAAAATACCTTGGAAACCAATTGATCACGCACACAAGATTTGACGTAAACAAAGCTCGAACTTTATTGACATTTCATAATCATGACTATGCGACGCAAAATTTTGTTACCGAACTGAGAAAACTCTTAGATTGCGAAAAATTGCATTTAATAAAATTTACTCGGAAAAGCTAATTTTTTTCGTTTTGTGCTTATAAAAATCTTCAAAAAAGTCTAGAAATACGAAAAATGCAGCGAAAGAGCTAAAAATGCAAGCCAAATTTTCACAGGATTAAGACGCACATTTAAAAAAAGTTTGATAATAATCGGTCAATTGGATGAATTTTTGATAAAAAAGTAGATTTTCATGAAAATTTTTAATATTTTTTTTAAAACATGTATTTTTTTGACTAAGTTTAATTTCAAATGAATGTCATAATTTACCCGAAAAATATAAAATTTAATTATGTGGTAATAATATAGAAATGTGTTTATTAATAACCCGTAATGTAATAAATAAATCAGGGTAATTAAGTTTAAGAATTGACGATTTATTAATAGACACATATTATATTTGCAACCCAATTTTAATTCAAATTAAGCTGATTTAAAGCGTGGGAATAAAAATATTGTTTTTCCCACGCGTCTCGAAAGCGGAAAATAAGCCTTTCCTTTGGAGAATCTATTTTGATAATTTGACATTTATTGACTGAAAATTTATTATTCGAATTCCCCAACATACCCGGATTGGGTTTTGATTCAAAACCAAGTAAATTTCCATCACTGAATAAAACGAAATATCGCCGACGCCAAGTTTTGAGGTTTTCTGCCTTTTTCAATAAATATCCTTGTTTTATGATGAGACTACAAATGGATAGAAAGTTTAAAAATATTAAACATGTAAAATTGTCAAAAAACAAAAAATTGTTAAAAAGTTGTTCAATTTAAGGTGATAGCTCAAGCACCTGCTAAACCAATAATGTTAATCTGAGATATATCCCCAGAATATACACGTATATTTAAGCGATGTTTGAATCATTTTTAAACCATAAAAATTTGCAGATTTTAAAAAATATTTTATAAAAAAATTGATGAACTTATAAAAAATTAAAAGTAAAGAAAACGTGAGAATCTGAAAGATGGCAAGTAGTTAAACACTTTAATCTTTAGAATCTAAAGTTTAGATACAACTGTATCAAATTGCGGTAGTTTTGAACACACAACGTCTAATTGTTTAAATATTTTTCGTAGATATTTCAATTAACAAGTAATTAACACACGGTAACATAAATATAAATTTCGAAAAATTGCACTAATTTCTTAACTTCACGTGAAAATTGCGTCGAAATATATGTGTCAGTAATTTCTAAGGATTATATCGAAAAAGATGCCGCTCGCGATAATCCTTGACTTTTCTTACTTTCCCAGGTTAAATTTGTCGATCAAAGTATTAGAGAAATCGGGATGAACATCCTATTCTGATTTCTAACTGCTCTACCGTTCAAATTTTTTTTAAAATATATTCAACCTTTTCGATTATTTTTTATAATGAAATTATTGCAAACACATTCAACTTTATTTTATGAGCAATGCTTTGTTTGTTATTAATTTGTGCTTTTAAATGTAAAGAGGCTTACGATCGGGGTTGTTATGCCCCATGCACATTATTATTAGGAAGATTGGCTTGTTATTCAGAGACTGATGCTCCATAGTAGTAGCTCCACCTAGTGGCGCGCCATGGCGTTGGAGTAATAAAAAAACTCAACAAACTTTTTTTTAGGCCATTTTTATGTGGCAAATTTGCTATATGATACCTTTAGACTAACGTAGAAACGGCAAAAGTTTTTTGCTGACCATTTTTTTTAATATATGGATTACCGGACCTCAGAGTACAAAAATCCTAAATATTTGAATGATACAAACAACGCAAGATATTACACCCAATCAAAACCCTTGATTGCGGAATAGGCCGATTTCATTGGTCAGGTTGAGAAAGGATCAACAACCAAATGCTCAGATTTCGCATTTTTCAAATATTTTAGGATTTTGTACTCTGAGGTCCGGTAATCCATATATTAATTGTAGCTCTTGAAAAAATATGACGTTCAGTACAAAAAAGTTTCAGAAAATTGTCAGCTATTGCTCAAAAATGAAAAGCCAGTTTTAAAATTGCCTATGGTGGTTTCAGCTTGAAATTTTTGTTTAAATATTTTTCTAAAAAATTAAAAACTTCAAGCTATGTTTCGGCAATTTAAAAAGTGGTTTTTCATTTCTCAGCAGTAGCTGACAATTTTTAAAAAAAATGTACAGGGTGTAAGGTTTTTCCCTTCTTTTTTCCAAACTGGTTACACTTGATTCACTGAACATTATATTTTTCAAGGTCTACAATTTGATCATAATAAACAAAATGTTAAGCAAAAAATGCCGTTCCTACCTCACTTTAGACAAAGTTTTATTGACAAACCGTCATTCTGATAGATTTCAAATCCGCAAAATTACAGCTTGACAAAAATTTGTTCAAAAGTGAAACCGAATAAATATAACTGCTGCAGCAGCATGCTTTTGATTATATCATCCAAGAAATAACATATACTGTTTTGGTCACCACATAAATTATTCAATATCTGACGAAACTCTACGTCAATTGCGTTCAAAAAATCATGTTTTTACCAGTTATCGACTGAAGTTATAAAAATTAACTTTGGACCTCGCATAACAACAAATTCCGTAGCATTTTTGAAAAAATATCCATGATTTCGGATAAATATTTATTCTTTACAAGTCTAAAGGTCAAAAAAATGCAGAATACTAGAATTTTCGGGGTATTGCCGGTCAAAGGTCAAGTTGCGTTTTAAGTTCATGACTTTGCGAAAAATACCACGAAACGAATCATTTGGGTTGACTTCATTATAAACATATGAGCAACCATGGGTTAATTATGAATATAAGGGTCGCTAAAGAGCAATAATCTTAATTAACGTCAATAATAAAGTTTTAACATTGATGACCCTGAAGTTTAACCGGTCATGAGTGGTGATCCAGGTGGTTGTATCATTCAAAGAAAAAACATAATCCATAGAAAATGTATTATTTTTTCCGTAATTATTAATGCAAGTTGCAACGTGCTGAAATCACACATTCGTAAAAAGAACGATTCAGCATTATGTCACATAATTTATGTAGTTCATGATGAGAACGAAAAATTTCGAGTGGTATATCTAGATGGTTGAAATACTATTATTAGTTTGAAAATGAGTTTATTAGAAACGTTTCATTATTTATAATGCTGAATCGTTCTTTTTACGAATGATTGATTTTAGCACTCAAAAAGTTCATAAACGGTGAACCTCTATTTTCAAGTGGGCATTAATTTTTAATAAATTTGCTCACATTTCGATAATTTATAATGTTCATAAAAACTCCAGTATCTGCCAGTCGAAGTCGCTCGTAATAAAGACATGAAAATTCGTAATATAATTCAAAAACTTGCACTAGCAGAATCTAGGATATTTGGATTGATAAAAAAAACGGCTTGTATCTTTTTAGCTAAAGTAAATTTGAGCACGATTAAATTCAACGATCTTCTGATTTTAATGAAGATATGAGAAATGATCCCTAGTGTGGATCTCTGTCCACGCCTACATGTGACGCCTGGCCAGCCATTCAGAGCGCCTTTCAGAACGTCATTACCTACACTACAGGTAGGCGTGAACAGTGATCGACACTAGGGATAATTTTCGATATAGATAACCGGCCCTCAGAGGACAGATTCTAAATATTTGTAAAAATGCGGAATCTATGTATTTGATAGGTTGATTCCTTCCAAATCTGACCAATCAAATGAGCCTATTCTGCAATCCAGGGTTTTGATTGGGTACTAGTATCCCGCGTTGTTTGTATCATTCAAATATTCAGGATCTGTCTTTTGAGGGTCTGTAATATCGAAGAACCTGCCTAGTGTAATTTTTATGTCGATCGTCATAGTGTGTGACGTCAGAAAAGGTAGTGACGTTGTCTGGCTCTTCTCTGTGATTCAGATTCCTCGCTCTGAATGGCTTGGCCAATGGAATTCTTCAATTGGTTTCACTCGATCTTATTGTTTTACAAAGCGAGACTAGTAGTGAGGTCA
>SCLH01000006.1:126511-158356 GCA_004367855.1 Oikopleura vanhoeffeni
TGACCTCACTACTAGTCTCGCTTTGTAAAACAATAAGATCGAGTGAAACCAATTGAAGAATTCCATTGGCCAAGCCATTCAGAGCGAGGAATCTGAATCACAGAGAAGAGCCAGACAACGTCACTACCTTTTCTGACGTCACACACTATGACGATCGACATAAAAATTACACTAGGCAGGTTCTTCGATATAATCAGAAAAACTTTTCCAAAACTGAGAACGGTGAAATCCGGCGTAAAGGTGAAGATTTTCAAAATCCCAAAAAGGGAATGACGCATTCTTTTGAAACCGGATATTTTTTTTGTGTAATTTGAAATTAAAAAAAAATTAAGGAAAGCAAAGTTGAATGTTATAAGAGTTGTTGAAATCATTAATACGGGGAAAATGGGAAATTCAATCATTGAATGAACGAAAAAATTTCTGGGAAATTTTTCTAAATAATTTCTTAAATTTTAGAAGAAGCATAACTTATGACTCATAACTTATGAGAAAAAAGTTGAGAATTAAAAAAAAAATTGTATCCAACTTGTTCCTTAGTTAAAATTCTGATCAAAAAATTGGCTTATGACTCGGAGTCATAAGCCAATTTTTTGATCAGAATTAACTAAGGAACAAGTTGGATACAAAATTTTTTTTAATTCTCAACTTTTTTCTCGGTGAAATCGACAGGTGACACACTACTTTCTACCCAAATCTTATATCTGAGAGCGAGTTGACCGAGGAAGTGCTCCCCGATCTCGAGACCACACACCACTCGTCTGATTCATCCATCGCGCTCCATTAAAAAATCCAAATTTTTCTTTTTTTTCAAATTTCCACAGCTCACAAGGCCCTTAATTTCTCTAATAATAACAAACTTTTTTTATAGTTAGCACGTGAGGGGGGTTAGGGTGGTAATGTTAAAAGAATGTTGATTGACGTTCTTCTCCTTTCACTACGTATGCTGTGGCCAATCGGCACGCTGCGTGAACATTAACGCGTGGGCGGTGAGATGGGCCAATGACCAGAAAGGATAATTAAGAGGTTGCTCAACGATAAATATCAGATAGACTATTACATGCCTTCGTGGTTGTTTTCGTGTTAGCTTTTGTTATCAATATTGAATTTTTTGCTTTTACTGCCTCGAGTAGATGGATTTTTAAATTAAAAAAAAGGAAAAACTTCAATGAGTCGAAATACAAGGAATCCTTGTCAAGGTTGTACATGTAGAACGATTTAAAGTACAAGAAATGTAAGAAATTTCAAAAGTGAAAAATGGGTATCGATGTTTTATATCTAACTTGTAGGGAATTTTTTTCTGGTCATTTTAAGACGTATGATTTTTTTTGGTTTTGAGATTAAAAAAAAATGTTTAAGGGGTGGTCGTCGCAAAATGAGGCTCTAGAAACAAATTTTCCCAATTTTATTTTAATGTTTTTTTTTTGAAAATATAGACGACTGCGAGTAAAGCGGTAGTCTTTTTATCTAAATACATGGTCAGGAAAGCACTTTTTGAGGGTCTCAAAAATATTTTGTATGAAATGAGTTGAAATTTATCAATTTTTGGGAAATAAAAACTGAAAAAGAAATTTGGACAAAACTCTCAATACAAATCTGCCCGGACTATTCAGCTGCACATTCATATAAATTTCGAATGTGCAACTTTCAAATCCAGGGAGGAGATACATTTTGATTGAGACCCCTAAAATAAGGTAAAAATACTGTTTTTTGGGGATTCTGAAGCCAAATCCAAGTTAATTGAAGAAACTCTCAATACTGATCTGCACGGACTATTCAGCTGCACATACATATAAGTTTCGAATGTGTACCTTAAAAAACAGGGAGAAGATATATTCAAAAACAAATAATTCCGTCAGTTTTGTAAGCCCGTTTATGATTGGACGAGCCATCTGTCATTTTCGATATTTTTTTAGGATGCAAGATTTTTGATAAAATATATCAAAAAGAGGTAATATTTGGTCCAACGATTTGTACTTTTGCCTCAATTGGCTATTGGAAACTTCTTTTTTAGCCTTAAAATGCGACGACCACCCCTTTAAAGGTGCGAAAAGTGACCTTTGGTCCGCGGGTCCTCACTGGAGTTAAAATGACGGTATCAGAAATAAAGTAAGCTGACTCGGCAGCGAAGGGTTTCTACAGAGGGGAAAANATCGGTATTCTGGAAACGGTATTATGACCTCTAGTTCATAATACCGTTTCCAGAAAACCGATAATTGCGCATCTTTTGGTTCATGTAAATTATTCAAATATCACATTCGGTACCGGTAGGTATACTTTACCGGTTAATTTTGACGAGCTGGTGCATCCGATAATGTTGCAAAAAATTTGCCCTCTGTAGAAAACCCTTCGCTGTCGAGTCAGCTAATTTTATTTCTGATACCGTTATTTTAACTCCCGTGGAAACCCGCGACTAAAAGGTCACTTTCGCACCTTTTAAACAGTTTTTTTTAATCTCAGAGCCAAAAAAATTATACGTCTTAAAATGATCAGGAAAAATTCTCTACAAGATAAATATAAAACATCGATACCAATTTTTCACATTTGAAATTCTTATTTCAAATCGTCTAGAAGGATATTTCTAAAAATGTCATTTTTTTAATCTGATCAAAATTTTTAGAATTTACCAAATTTTATAAAAATTATAAAATGAAAATTTGTTCACATATTAATTTCGATAATGCGCGTTTTTTTTAAATTTTGAAGAGGACATCTTACGTGAGAATAGCTGTTGTGGTAAAAGTGCGCTGCTCGATAGTAATAAAACACTTACATTTTTGGTCCAGGTTTTTTAAAAAGGTATCCTTCTATTGGGCCAACATACATACATGTATGTATAATTGAATATTGAGCTGGTTCAGAAGTTTTTGCCGATACTCTAGCCCTTATAAATCTAATTTTAAAAATTTTTTGATAATTCAATAAATAAAAAAAACAATTTCAATCCAAAAAAATTCAAAAATTTAAAACAAATTTTAAACTTAATTTTAAGAGAAATTCTCGAAATAAAATTACTACCTGTTCGAAAAATCTATGACAAATATCTTAAGATTCAATCAGCGAAAAAACTGAATTTTCTCGATGTCAGTTTTCTTTATAAAATTATTATTAAATCAAGCACCAAGAAAAGGGGGTTTTTCTGATTCATAACTTATGAATCAGTTATTCATTTATTTGTCTATTTTCGATAAAAAGTCGTCAGATTCTCAACCAATATAAAAAATTGGTTAATCAGCTCCTTTAAAGTTATTTTCTTCAATGATAAATAAGATATCTCAATATTTTTAATTGAATTAATTTTGACCTTTTCAAAAAAATATTTCCTAAATACATAAATTGTAACTTCGTATTTGATATTGTTGATTCAACAAAAAATATTCGTATCCGATCAGATCGGAATGTAATGTGATCAGATAAAATCTCTTATTTTTATCAGCCGATCAGAAGCGAATTTGAAGAAAAAAAATGATCGGATCCATAACTCGTAGACTCGATTTCCGGCAACTATTGACCATTCACCATTTAATCGCATTTTACGACGCTCAAACATTCATGACGAGATCAGTTATAAGAGTATTAATTAACTTTAACATAAAATGATGTTTTTTGAAAATTTTTACTGTATTACATATTACAGTAACTTATTTTTGCAAAAAAATTTAGAATCACCGAATAAAACTTTGATTCGTGATCAGAAAAAAATTTTAAGGTTTTTTTTCATCACCATAGCCAAAATGATCACCATGTACCGCATATTTAGGAAATAAGGTTGGCCAAAATGTACTGCTTTTTTTTCAAAAATTGCTTTAGGGGTTGTGGTGTAAGAATGCATGAGTAGAACAAAATAGTCATATTTTTTTTAGTATTCGTCAATAACAATAATATTATCTTAAAAGTGATGAAATAATATTTTCAACCAATCATTATTGCGTTTTTTTGGCTCGAGCCAGGTGGGAATGACGCGAGAGACACACGCGTCAAAAACATGATTCTGCAACTACTTCACAACAATGAAAATTATATTGTATGAACCTTAACACTTTTTGAAATAAGTGAAGAGGTTCTTAGGGGTTCTATAGGCAGCCATATCTTTGTACTGAAAATTATTTTGACTGGATTCTAAGATTTTTGATCTCCACGTATGATTTAATTATTATAAAGAAATAAATTTGAAAAAATTTAACATTCTGGAATATTTCATTAAAATTTGAAAACAAGCTATTTGAGGTATTAGGTTCTATAGGCAGTCGTATCTTTTGAACTAAAAGAGCTAGAGGTTTATTTTATGATTTTGAACTCAACGTGGCTTTTTTAGTATTAAACTCAAAAATCGTAAAAATTACCACAAATTTTGGAAAAAATATTAAATTTTTTTCTGAAGTGTCGAAAATAAAAAAATCTTTCTGCTCTAGCGCTCAACGGTTAAAATATTTGGTCATAGTTTATAATACCGTTTCAAAAACATTCAACTTACGAATCGTTTGGCTAAAAAAAACTGATTGGACGATTGATGTCAAAAATAAATTTTCAAATCGTTACTCCTGGAGTTAAAAAATGAAATGATTAAACGGGCACAACACAGT
Organism: Oikopleura vanhoeffeni; assembly: GCA_004367855.1. Taxonomy (NCBI): domain Eukaryota; kingdom Metazoa; phylum Chordata; class Appendicularia; order Copelata; family Oikopleuridae; genus Oikopleura; species Oikopleura vanhoeffeni. Next base: position 131,092 of record SCLH01000006.1, read on the forward strand.
TTGTTGACAATTATCACTAAAAACTATAGTGCACGGAAAAATAGTTTGCCATGTAGCATGAAAAAAAATACAACTATCCGTGGCCAAAATGCAAAAAACAGTCCTTTTCGCCAGCTTTGATACCTTTTAGTGCGAAAATAAAAAAAGGGAACAACACGTTTTCCGCCTTTGAATTTCGCCAGATAATGTCAATTTTGAAACATTTCCTAAATAGGACGAAAAAAAATACAGCTTTTTCAAAATTTTTTGCTCCTGGTAACCTCAATTTACCGGTTGGTTCAACATGCTATCTTAAAAAATATGATTCGAAACGTCTTCCAGAGATTACGAACTAACTTATCAGAATGTTTTATTCACTTCCTATGTCTATGCACGAAGAATAAGCAAGTTCAAAAAGTCCATTTTGCTATAGAACCCCCTTAAGAAGTTTTAGAATCTTTTTCGTAACACAAAGTCCAAAAACGATCAACTGTGACCTTCAAATTAAAGAATAAGGTTTTGGTTCAAGTACAGAAATAGTACTCAAATTACGCCGAAAAATCTTGAGGACTAATAAAACATAATCTAAGAACTTTGAAACATAACGACATATCCAAAAACGTTTCGTATCTTACTTTCAAGTATATGATTTATTTATTGACATATTCCAAACCTTATTTTCAATTATTTCGTCACGTGATTATTTCGACTTTGTGTGATAAAAAAATCTTAAAAGTTTGAAGTTATGCCAAAGCTTTTTTTATGCATTTGAGATACTTTTCAAATACCGTTTATTGATGTACGTATAATAAAATAACCGTAAATTGCAGAGTTATCGTAGAGATTTGTTAGTACCTCGAAAGAATTGGAAGGCTCGACTTATCTGTGAAAATATTAGCAACTATTGGTCAAATATGTATAACGGTCCCCGGGCCCAGAAGAGCAACAATCCCCTGTGAAATCTCAAAAATTGACCATTTTTAGCTCTCTAGTGACCGTTCGATACATAATGACGATAGTTGCTAAAAATTTTCATCAGAAAAGTCGACCTCCGATCCTTTTGAGGGTACTAACAAGACTCATTACGATGAAACTTGAAATTGACCTTGGGGACTTTGACCGAGATGAATATTTCACACCAATTCAAGAGCCATTACTAGAGATTTTGTGGAAAACATTTAATTATTTTTAAATACAGTTATAGAAAACATTTGATGTTACTATATAAAATTTATTATATAATAAACGTTTAAATTCATATTAATTGCACTTTTGTGTGCCACTGGAGGTCATTTTTGCAATTTTATTTTTCTTATCCTCATTAAATGGCTTTTATTCATCGACAAACAAAAAAAAATATTTTAATTGTATAAAGCAAATTGGCTGAATTGTATTAAGATAATAAAATGTATGTTAATAATGAAACTTTTCGCATTTATAGACATGGTCACTACTTGCCGGAAATTGAAGTCTTAGTACAGATTAACTCTGAAGTTACGAGATAAGAACGATTTATCTGGGGAGATATTAAGCTTGTGCCTTCAGACAAAGTATCCAATGTATACGATGGTTACCTTGCATATCAAGTTGGGGATCTATGCTTTTTGAGCGTAGGGTGTTGAATGGATCGTCAGAATTTGTTTCTCGTTTACTGGGGAAACTAATCGGTAACGAATTTCATCTGAAAGTTATATACGCAGCTATAAATTTTTTTAACATTTGATATAAAAAACTTGATGATATATTTTATACTACCAAGCTAAATACAATCGCTTTCATTCGCCAACGCAATCCATAAGTGGGTATGAATCTACAGTGAAACTTGAATTCGGCATGTATTAATATAAAGCGGTAACCCAGCGTTGACACTAACCTGCATACGGCTCGTCGCTCTGCGCAGCTATGATAATATTTGAACAATAATTTAAGTCTAAGGTCCTGTAATAAAGGTCCTTATGAAAATATTTTATATATCTTGAAAAACTAGTTGAGATATAACTGGTTTTTGAAATATCACGTCAACATTTTTCTTGCAGAAATGAATTTGATTTTAAACATTANTTTTCTGAAACTGCTGCATTTTCAATTTTAGTCCTGGCGGATCTGAGTAAATTTTTATTTCTTTAAAAGTGATTTCGATAAATTGCGTAGGTTAGGTTCTTTCTTCGGAAAACACCTGTAGATTAAAGACCGAAAATTGCAGGTTATTTCTGAGGAAGTCACTTTTTAGAAAATCCAATTCTTAATTTTTTCCCTTATTAGTTTTTGTTCTAACGTCTCCCATTTGCTCACAATACAATTGCGTAGGTTGAAGCACAATTTTTAAAAGTCACTTTTATATAGGGTTAATAAAGTCAAAATGTGAATAACATAATATTTAAGTTTAAGTCTATCCTTAATCTCGTGGACTAGAGAACATAAAGTTGCCAGCACTTTCACTTATCCCGTAATAAGCGCTCAAAGTCGGACCGAAAAATCGGTTTTGGAGCCTCCAAGGGTTAAGAAATTAAAATCATAAATTTTTGCAAGAATGAACACTTTTATTGAAGATAAAAAATTAAAAAAAATTTTCACATTTTTTCATATATCGCTCTGAAAAAATGTACCAATCTTCCAGACTTATGCCACTCCCTTAACTGTATCTTTGAATTGCAGAGTCATTTTAAACCAAATTTTGGTTTGATCTGAATTATGGTTCATTGAAAGTGCGGTACACGATAGAACACGCCAACCCTTTTACCGACTTGATGCAAATTGAGGTCGACTTTGCTATCATCGATTATCTAAATTAACTTACTTTACCCAAAATCTTTACTTTTTAGGCCTTTTTTTTGGCCGTGTAGAGATCCGATTGATAAACTTTTTTCATCCTCCGTGGTAAGGGCTGCAAACCACAATTAGCAGGTTTGCTCTTAAGAACCAAATAACTAAATTTCCACCAAATTGGTTGTTTCTCAGATTGTTCAAAAGTCTGGATTCTGTATTTCTATTTTTTAACTGATGGATAATCTTAAGCAATTTTTTTGCTTCAATTTTCTTGCGAAAAAAGTATTAAATATAGGTTATGTCCCTCGGCTAACAGATCGTGAGTATTTGAATGATGAATTATGCGAGAATATGATCGGATGGCCGCTCAAATGTAACCCGATTTAATTAGCTGATTCTGAGATTCAATCTGTCAGTAAAAGGCCCTTAATCAATATTTACGCGAATAATTGGAGGTGCTTTAAATGCCCAAAGTTTGTTTGCCGTGCTTTCGAACTTTTTTCGAAATTGAGGGAAAATATGAGATATTTTTAATGTTGAGCATTTAAACCGCGACCTGAGTCGTTCTGAGTTGTAAGATCAAGGATAGATCTACAACTGCGTATTTTTGGTTTTTTTCATGATCTCTTAGTTTTCAATATTATTCATCGAGAATATGTCAAATCAGAAGTGCTCAAAATTTTGAATTTTCTTAATACTATAGGTAAAAGTTAGATTATTTTAAATTTTGGCCATTTTAACTGAGCGGTTTAAGTGCTGAAAATTTTGAACATTTTTGAACTTTTGGAAAATATGAGATATTTCGGGAAATTAAAACTTTAAAGTAAATTTAGAATTTTTTATATTTTGGGCACTTAAATAGAAAAATTGAGCCTAAATTTTTCGAAAATTCATTGAAAAATTTGGTTCATTTTATTTTTTAGTTCGAAAAGTGATTGCAAAATTACTTTTTTGCAATTTTAGTAGAAAACAATGTTTCGGTCTTATTAATTAATAAATTTATTGTTTTGCTGAAAAATACATGTTCAAATAAAATTGCAAATAATTTCATTAATATTAATAAAATATTTGATAAAAACTGATTAGAAAACAAATTGCCGCCACTAATTCACTTGCATGTTTTAATTTGGGATTTAGATGCCCTTCGGGACAGAAGTGAAAATAATGTCATTTTTGCCATTTAAAAAATTGATGTCATTTTAAACTCGGCTAAAAAGCTTTCTTGAATCTAATTCAAGTTTCTAATTTTTTTTCGATTAAGCAAACCGTTCTTGAATTATACGCGACGAAATTTTCATTGGGAAATGATCACGCAATAATTTTTTTACGTTCAAACTCAGATAATGACAAATTGAAACCAGAATTCGTAATTCATAATTAATAAAAATTCGAATATACGACATGTCACATTTTTGCTTGCGATCTTAGGTATTTGCTCTAGACTGATTGACACCGTTTATTGGTCAATGAGAATTTAAATTTTATTGAACACCTACGTGTGGTTAATTCAAACATTTTGATTGGATGAGGTGAACAAAATGAAAAACGTAGACCGCAAGCAAAATTTTGACATGCTGTAAGCGTGACTAAGATTTTGGGGAAAAATAACCGAATGAAAAATGAAAACTTTCAGAATTAAATTTATATTTTGTAAATTCCGGAAGAGTGCCGTTTTGTAGTGGAAAGATATAACATTATAGCTAATTTTACTAAAACGGGCACTCTTCCAAAATGAAGGCTCTGAATTTAGCAAAATAAGAACTTCTTGAGTATCAACGTACTTAGTAGTTAAAATAATCTGAAAAATAAGCTTTGAGAAATATTTTAAAAATACGAATGAACCATAATTAAGAATAATCTCATCATCAAATTTCAGTGCTTAGAAATGAGTACAGTATATCTATTTTTGCATGTTGATGGGGTCAAATTTATAGAAAAAGTTTTCAATTAACAGTTGAGGTGAACAAATTTTTTGTGGCTACAATCTCTACAAATGTGAAAAATTTCTAACTGAACATTCTCAACGTTCTTCAAAATCAGTGATAACCAAACACAATTATTCTTGCCCAGCGTATCTTGATGGGCTAAAATAAATTTTGGAGAGATACGAACTTAGGCATGATTATGATTAGATGATCCGTAAATTTTTTAGTATTGGTCATCAAAAGATCATCGTCAGAAATAACTTTTTAATTCTTTGATTTATTTTTTCTTGAGTGAAAAATTTCCTGTCAGTAATAACATATTTATTCTTTGTGGCAGAATTTGAAAACCAAGATATTTAACCTAAGCTCAAAAATGAACCTCAGATTAGGCCTTTCAAATGTAAGTAAATCTTTGTCTCTTGGTTCTCTACAGATTATTCAGACTTTTTATAAAATCAAATATACGTAACTTAGCTTTTTGAACCTTGATTCCAATTTTTTTTAAATTTGAACACGTTTCATGTAAATTAATAAGCCATCAGTTGTCAGACAACAAGACCCGGCTCAAGGAAATTGGCTTGTAAATTTTAGGAAAATTAGCTGGGAAGTTATTTTCTGAAAACAAGGAATTATCCCTGTAATTTTTATATAACTCTTATTATATTTTTCAAATATTTTTTGTTATGTGAACAGAAATGAAAAAACGTGCATTTTTAGTATTTTAGAGGGTTGCAGGTGTAAATTGCAAGCCCTTTCATTGTTTTGGCCATGAGTTATAAATTTTGTTCTAATTGTATACGTGAAAACAGGCTTCAGGATAACAGGAAAAAACAAACTATAGATATTATTTTTATGTTTTTTTTGTAATAATTTATTTGTAACTCTTATAATATTTTAAAATAAATTTTTGTTATTAAGGGGGTTGCAGGTGCTAGTTAAAAAAAACTTTTAATTGGTCATTTATCTTTTCATGAGGTAATCAATAAGAATGTTCGATATACATATGTAAAAACAGAGCCTTAGGATAACGGGAAAGATAACAAATAAATTGCATTACGAAATTTGAACGACTAAGAACATTTCAAATATCTTTTATTTTAGCTGGTTTTCGTTGATAATAATTCGAAAGTTTTTGAAAATTTTAAACAAATTTTAGAAAAGTTTTAAGGATCGTGAAAAGTAACTGTCCATATTTTTTTATTTTTCACCTTTATCGCTCAAAAAATGATACCGTATTATAAACATCATTATAAGTTAAATTTTCAAGCAGAATTCCAGCAAAAAACAGAATTATTTTTGAAACTAGAGCACAATTGTTGAAATTGGATCAAAAAAAAGTTATTCATTATTGAAGCAAAAATGAGATAAAGCTAATCATTTTTACCAGAAAGTAAAGTTTTGCATTTTTAGTTCAGTCGCCAAAATCGTCACACCAAAAATAATACGAATTTAAATCGTTTTCAATTTTTCATATTTCACACCGACAACCCTCTTAAAACAGACTTTCTTCCACAAAAAAGTTTCATTATAGAACGCGTTTGATTAAAATAGAAAGTAATTCGTTACAGGACCGAGGTCAACAAATTACCAGAAGTGATAACAGGTCGAGGCGTTTTTCAACCCGTGGTCCTAAATTACACAAACTTACACAAATTACAAACATATTTTAATTTTTGACGTATTCGATTTAACGCACGTTCATTCCTAGAGAAAGTCCTTTAGAAGTTTGACGATCTCAAGTGATCAGCTAATCTTTTTTTAGCTCTAAGTAGTTATATAATAGATATGATTCATGGCGGATTTTTTTTTCGAAATAAGCTTAACTTTCGGAGAACAAAAGGCAATTTGATGGCTTTTTCTACTTTGAACCCGTTTTTGAACCATCAACATAACAAAACTAATTTTTTGTTGTTGCTTTCATCTTGTTATATTCAATTTGAGTATATCGGAGAGATAACCGAATGAAACAGCAGAAAGGGTTACAATTAGAAAATATTTCGAGGTATTTTTAAATGTTTTTTTAATTTAAAAAGAACGTTCATGGCCTTTTTGATCGAATGTTGGCGTCGTTTTTGTTTTGTTTTAGTATAAATAAATAAGAATTTTTGGTAAGTTGGTGACTTTTAGCAGAGGGTTGTATAAATAGAAGTTTGAAGGAGACTGCGACTGATCCACGCAACTCATTGTCTAAATATTTCACCTTCATATACTTTCTTCAAACTCACTTGCGATTAAAACCACCCTGCGCATGCTCAAAACAATTATTTTGTTTAAAATATTATATTGTTTTGCTAACAAGTAATAAGTTAGAGATAACGATCGATTTCTGCGAAAAACGGGTGGTTGGCAAAACATTTTCGGACCATTCGGGAATCCAGATAAATTCCTTGAAATCGTTCATGTCTAGAAAAAAGTCTTTAAAACTTTGATGATCTCAAGAGATCAGCTAATCTTTAATTGTTTCTCAGTACTTATATTTTATTCGTATTTAGCCCAACACACTACTATGTGAATACTGAGATAACCGAATTTATGTTGCCAGTAACATTTCGAATTTAGCGGAAAAAATGAGGTTTCATAACTCATAATTCATAACACACAATATCACACATTTCATCAAACGTTGTTTTTAATCTATGTGGATATAAAATCGCTTTTTTTGATATAAAGCTTATTTGACCTGTGTTTTAATAAGAATACCTTTTTTAAATTATATGATCAGTTTTGAGTCAGAGGCTAAGACCCTGGAAAATATGAAGTTGAAAAAAGTGGTATCAAACTCTTTGGAGGACACTAGGTCGAAATATGCCCCAAAAATGAAATTTATCATCCAATTTATTTGAAAAAAGTATCATTTAATCATGAACAAAAATCACTATCCTTTTGAATTTGCAAAGTATACCATCGTGGCCCACGATTCGTGGCCCACGATTCGTGGGTCTCTGAAGCCCGAAATAGGGGATTTTGTCTAATTTAAACTAAATTAAACTGAATATTTCTTTCAAATTTCATGTACCGGTTTACCACTTTCAGACGCAAAGTTACTACGTTTTTTGCTGGAGGTAAGTCGCTGATTAAAAAGAACAGCTAGCTCATTCCTTTTTGCATGTTTTAATAACAGAGTTGACAAAATTTTCAATACCATAAAATGTATTATGACTACGGTATAAATTATGTATAATAAAATTGAGACGATTGTGGCAATAACATCGCTTAGTAAATTACGTATAACTTGACATGGAAGTTTTAGAAATATACGAAATTTACAGTGCTCGAGGTCAGGAAAAAAATTGCAATGACTTATTTTTGACAAAATCAAAAATTATCAAATACGAAAAATAATTCTCAGCTCACTTCTGGTTGCTTTAAATTAAAACCAATCAGAACCGTTCAATACAACTGAATTTTTAATGTTTTTCATGCTGATTGTTATTATACAGCATGTCACATTTTTGCTCCGGTTTTTAATTTTTGCTCAATTCACTATCCGCCAATCAAAACATTCGAATTTGGCAAACACGTAGATGCTTTCCCAATTTAAACGTTTTAATTGGCGGATAGAAAATTGTGCAAAAATCAAGAACGGCAGCAAAAATGAGACACCCTGTTTCTCTGAATGTATGTTAAGTAATATGCTTTGTCCTTTAAAAAACTTAAAAAATACCGAAATTTAATTTTTTTTGCCCTTCGGTGCAAAAATTGACATTCATTAAAGCAAACAGTAGATTTGAGTTCTACTTTGAATAAGTTCCAACTTCATTATTTTGAAAAAATACAGAGAGCTTATCTGTTTATTGTAATCTCGAATCGTTATGGGTGTATTCAGCTCTAAAAACACCTACGTAATAACTCTGCTGATAATAAATTGAATAACATCAAATTTTGGATTTGAAAACGTTAATGAATTCTAAGTATCCGAACCGTTGCCTCAAGACGTTGATAACAATGATCAAGTTGGCTTAAAATCGCCAGATTATCTTTATTTATTTTGCTCATTCCAAAACCAATTTATTTCTACTTGCCTTGTTTAGTCTAACCATCTCTTTATTTAGGTAATTAATTTCCAGAGTCCACAAAATGTCGAAAATAAGCCCTCACGATCCCAAAAACCACGTTTGATGATACCACAAGATCCAAGATTTTATTATTTATTACCTCGAAAAAGGGGGAAATTGTTTGAGCTTTTTAATAGCCTAGCTTAATTCCGCACGATATGATCAGACAGAATAATTTTCCTGTATCCACTATACAGTAAAGTTGACATGACAGAATTGACAAAAAGTCCTTGGATAAGAAGCATGATTTCATTTTACCAGTCAAAAGCTCAATTTTTTGGAAGCAGTTCAGACAAACTTAGTCTGATCGAAATTATAGTCTAATAAATTTAGAATTCAGCTAGATGCCTACTTTTTTGGTGTCTCTCTAAAACTGAGAGTCTTTGCAAAATACTTATTCGTATAACTTAATCACGTGACAAAAGCGTGGCTATAACTATCCTCAAAATATTCACTAAGCAGGTTGCAATAACTATAAGAAATAATTTTGTTCGAGAGCGACAATTCCAAATCGTTATCGGCGTTTTCAAACAAGACCTTTAAGTCTCCTATTAAATAGTTTCTGTATATAGAATAAACAATATATTCCCAGGCATATCAGTCACGGTCCCAAAACCACGTTTTGTTGACACCGCAATAAGTCAAAAATATAACATGTAGTTATTTCTAGTACATGTGTCATACACTAACAAGATATATTGACAAGATAGAATTAAAAAAATCTAGTCTCGCGACTCAGACGTCGTATAACCCCCTTTGACCTGTCACGACAAGTCCATTTTTATTCTTAAAATCTTCTTCAAGTTTCAGACCAGCTAAGGCTAGGCAAAATGTTAGTCTCATAATTTTAAAAGTCATAAATTGGCGAACAAAAAGTTTTTTTTATATCGATTTAAGGCCGTTAACCGACAAATCGTGACTGTTCAAATAATACAAACAACACGGGATACTAGCACCCAATGAAAACCCTGGTTTGCAGAAAAAACCGACTTCATTGATCAGATTTGGTTGGATCCAACCTATTAAATGCTCGATTTCCGCATTTTTCAAATAGTCAAGATCTGTCGGCTGAGGGCCGGTTATCAATATCGTCAATAAGAGCTGTCAATAAGAGGAAGTTTTTTTTTTAATTTTGGAAAAAAAAACCGAAACATATAATAAGTCATAATAACTTCCTGTAAATAACTAAAATTACAACACATACATCACACATTAGTAATACTAATTTAGTATATCCCTTTAACACCTTTTTGATGATTTGAGAGATGTAGGTTGGGGGAGCCAATCCTAACACTCCTGAGACCCCTTCTAGCCATTCATGAGGCCGCTTTCTCTTCTTTACAGCCTACATCTCTCAAATCATAAAAAAGGTGTTAAAGGGATATACAATATCATTTGATTTACAAAAAAATATGGGTAAATTATACATGGAGTCTCAGATGTAGTCTCAGAAATTTTTCGAAGAAAATGTTATTTTTAATGAGGGTTTTTTTGTCGAAAATGTTACTAGTCGTGGAAGTTGTTCCGAGCGGTGAATATTCTTTCGTAGGTTGGAGTTATTTAATATAATAAATCATAATAGCGCCATGTTAAGGCTAACCTGCGCTCAAAACAAAACCCTTCATTCCTATAGTATCTAGGCCATATTTTGACGTATTTAATGTTTTGAACAAAATATTTCTTTACGTGTTCACGGCTTAGGTCGAACGTTTTTGATCGAACTTTGTGTATGACATAGTTGTTTTGATGTTATTTTCGGTATTCAGCTAATCGGTTTAATTTTTGACCGTTTTCTGTAGTTCTTTGTACGCAAATTCTTCTGCATGTATTTTTAACAATAATAATCACATCTGTTATTACTAAAACTCGGTAAAAACCGACGTCAATACACGTTTCTTTTTTCTTTACCAGACCTTCAATGTCAATTACAAATAGTTGAGTCTAATGTTAATTTAGGCAGCTGAATAGGCTTTTATAATGGATAATTGCCTAATGAGCTGCCTAGATTTACATTAGTGTGAACGGGCGATATTTTATTTACAATGTTCATCAAAAATTTGATGAGTTTATGAAGTTTTTGATGAAAATTGAAAATAAAATGTCACCTGTTCACACTGATGTAAATTTAGGCAGCTCATTAGGCAATTATCCATTATAATAGTTTATTGAGCTGCCTTAACAGGGGATGTAACTCAAATCAGAAACAACGACGAGAACTTTATTATGGATGTGACATAAATTATGAAATTAAATGTGAAAAACAGTATTTTTTATCAGTTTTATGTAAATTTGATGAGAAATTTTAAGAGTTGTATGATAGGAGTTTATACCGTATGATAGAAATTTTTATTCGACGTTTCGGTTTATCATCTATTTTCCATGTCAAAAAGGTTTTTGCGAAAACGCAGCTTAAAAGTAAGTCAGAAATCGAGCTTCAGAAAATGGCAACTGTAAGAAATTCTTGTGTACTTGTGCGATTCTAGAGACATTAATCACTTAGCAATCGAGATTTACCTATAGCGGAGGCCAAATATTTGCGTTAAAAATATTTTTTTTGTCAGAAAAGGAAAAACGCGTGGGTGTTCGAAATGACGTCATTATTTGAACATGTATTTTATTATATCCCTTTATCAACCTAAGTGTGATATAGCCTATATCATATAGGGCAGGCCTCGGCAAGCCAGCAAATTTTTCTGGCTTGACTTGGCTTGACGTTATCAAAAATTTTGCTTGCCGAGGCCTGATATAGGGCTTCCCCCGTATTTTGGTTTATTATTAACCTATGATCCAAAAATAACTCTGTGAATACAGATGACATAATTTTATAGGAGTATTTTATANATATGAGGGTCTCCAAAAATCCTCATCCAGTTGACCTAACGTACAAAACAGCTCTGTGGTACTTGATTTTAAGTACGACAATGTCAATATTATTAAAAAAAGCTTCCTATTCGGTCATTGCCGATTATAAAAAACAACATCCGGTTTAATTTGGTCATGTTATCCGGTTGCTTATCCTCGAAATAAAAGTACCGTAATCGTCGAACAACGTGTTTTGTCATCGTGTTTTTGCATTTTTGTTTTTCCACAGCTTCTGCAGTTCTTAGTCAAAATATTTTTGACTCGGGAGATTGGCTTCAAAACATTGCCAAATTATTTTGATTTAACGAAAAATACTTGTTAGTCACAAGTGGGCTTCTTATGAATTTGAAAGATTGTTTTCGAATTATCTTGTGCAATTAACCATAAACTTTAATTTTTGTAGCTTCAACACGCTAAGGCCAAAACTGTTCTCAAACTTTGAAATTTTCTCGTCAAATTTTAATTGGACTGTTTCGCATAAGATTATGATATTTCTACGCTGTTATTGGTCAGTTTCAACTTACGTTGGAAACAAGCCAATCAACAAAATATTCACTTTTTTTGGTTGACGCGTCTTTTCGTGACAAAATGAAATAACAAAAATAAAAACAATCAAATTTAAAAAAGTTATTACGATGTTTCGTATATTTTATATTCTAATCATGTAAAAGTACAGGCATAAAAACAGAGTTATTTTAACTTGAAAATCTAGGGAAATTACAAAAAACTATGCGATTTGAACTAAATATTCGATCAAAAAATAGGCTGAAATGTGAAAATGACATCGCCAATTGTCTATTTTCAGCTGTGAAACTTGTCGGTATAATAATTGTTAAGAAAAATTATTAAAAAACTATCGATTTAATCGTTTTTTAATTAAAAAGGTGCGAAGTTCATTTTCAGATTAGAACTTCGATTCTAAATACTGTTGTGACTACTTCAAATGCCAGAATTTATATTCTAAGATTGAGTTGTACTTCATAAATAATCAACACACATAGTTTACGACCACGAACTGCTGCAGCGGTTGATATGCGAATTAAAAGGTGAATTATTTCACATTTTTTCCTCTTACTCGTTTAACAATTTTTAAAGGCGAAAGTTTTTCTGTTCCAGATAATTTTAAAACGTTAAAAAACTACTACGAAATTACTACAACTCAATTTGCGAAACAATTCGCAATACGAGCATATTATTTTTCAAAAAAATGTGTACAGTATGTATTTTTCTTAGCTCGCGAAAAAAGGAGAAAGCATCTCGAGATTGAAAGAAAGGAACAGCAACATTATTGATCAATTCATCTTCACGTGCGTTCAATGGCTAGTAATAAAATCAATCTCGAGCACCTTCGTTTATTTTTCTCGAGCAAAAAAGATACATACTTTAAATATTTTATTCAGCGATTAAAATTCAATATTTATCCTAGTGACTTGACATGTTAACACTTGACGTGATGACTCCACTTGACAAATGTTATTGAGGTTTAATTAATTTGATCAATTGATTTTGACAAATTTAAGCAGAATGTTTGGATTTCAACTTTATTTTGCTTTCCCTAGTAGTGTTTAAAATTTTCAACACAGTAATATGCGGCATATTATATGCCTCATTTTCGAAAAAAACAATGCCTATTTTTAAAATACAATTTTAGCTCAAAACTCTGTTAAATAAAATATTTCCCTTATTTTTAGTGATTGCAAGCCAATATTTTATTATAATAGCCGCTCTGATAACTCTAATTTAAACAAATACTCGTAGTAAAATACCGTGACAGTCACGGCTTGACTGACAGTGAACGAAAATTAAATCATTTGCACCTTTTTTGATAATGTTTGCAAAACTCACCCCAACTTCGGTTATTAACGTGATTTTGTTCGTTAAACCTCGTTACTTCACAATGCACCGAATGACGTTTTTCTTGGGAAGTGAAAGATCATTAAAAAAACATTCAATTATTACAAATACAGGGTGTCACATTTTTGCTTTCGTTCTTGATTTTCGCACAATTTACTATCCGCCAATGAAAACGTTTGAATTCGTAGCACTTAGTTTTTTCACCAAATTAAAACGTTTTGATTGGCGCATAGTAAACTGTGCAAAAATCAAGAACGGAAGCAAAAATGTGACATGCTGCAGTAATTAATTTTTGTGGGCTTAATCTAACTTCAAACATGAAATCATTACCTTGACAGCTTTATAACAATTTAGACACATTGCTCAAATGTGTGTCAAAGCACCAAATTATTTCGATTTTTAACTACACTTAAGTTCAACTACACTTAAGTAATGTATATAAATTTTAATTTCACGACGGGGTAAATATGACGCAACTCATGTTTTGAAGTAAAACTCTCAAAGAAATATCTTCACTTCTGACGAGTTAGTTTTTCGATAGGTCAAAAATTTCCGACAAAATTATACTTTTAGGATAATTTTCACATATCAAAAAAAATAGTTTTTGAGTTAGAACTGAGTATGTTAATATATTTCCTAAATTCCAGTGGAAACTTCGACACTTATTATTCGCGTCATGAACGTTCCGTCACTAACAGTTGCTGAACATTATAATCAACTTGTTAAACATATTTAGCTAACGTTTAACGTTTAATTCTTAATTTTAAATTTTATCAATCAACTATTTTCAAATTACCTTGATGATGCTGCGATCATCATTTTTGGCTTCTATTTTTGACAGTCAGCAGCCTGAGTTCTTATTTTTTGCGCTCTTTCATGATCCGGTTGGTTGCTGACCAGATAAAAATTTATACAAAAAATGAATGATCAAATTTTACTGGCGATGAGTCATTTCTAAGCCTGTTACTTCTTCTCCAGTCAAGCGGAGTATAAAAGCGCGCAAAAAATCAAAATTATGAGTTTTTTTAAATAGCTATCATTTTTTTTAATGCTCTTTTGACCTCAGATGACTCAATTTTTAAACCAAAACAAAGTTTAAATTATGCACAAGAGAGTTAAATTCAGTCAAATTCATCTCAAAAAGAACTCCTGACCTGCCAAGTTTTCAAATTCTGTTTGAGTGTACGAATTCGCACTTTAGGTTTCTGACTCCGCTTGTCACCAGGAACAATTAAAAAGTGACAGTTTTTGAAAGATGGTGCACGCAATTAAGCATTTTTCAGTCAGAGAAAGTCGCAGCAAAGTGTTAATTTCATCTGTCCATGAAAAAGCCCAAGAAATTCACATTAACCCTAAAACATTCACAACACATAATTATTGTCACATTTTTTTTATCTTCGATTCTGTCGAAAAAATTGTTCAGATTTTACTTCAATTTTTGAACGTTACTAACTGATTGAAAGTACTGTTTTTGATAATTTAATGCTTTATTTTGAAGGACTGTTGACAGATTGATTGAGTTAAAAACCAAATAGTAGTGTCCTTAAACAGTGTCAGGTGATCATTATTTCCGATAATTATTGTTTTAAAGTCAGTAATAATTAAATAAATAAAAAGATTTTGAATGCATTTTTTCTCACAATATTCCATTTCCCAACCAAAGTGACTCGCTATAGTAATACGGGTGTACAAACTGTTTAAATATCCGATTGGAAACAACTCATCCGATTGAGTTCTTATAACGCTCAAATGACCACACCAATTTGGGGAAAATTAAACAAAAAATCCGAATCGGACCATGGTTCATAAAAAATTTTGAGATTATAAAGTTTTTATCAAGTTTAAAAAAAAAAGTGTCTGATTCGGACCCCATTTTACGTCTGATTTTTCTTTCAATACGTGTGGTAATTTAAAGCTATCTAAAAACTCAATCGACTGTTTAGACATCTTATTTCCGATAGAGTTTTTTTTGTTTTGGAAGTATATTTAATGCATTTTAATAGGTTTTAAATACATTCAACGAATTTTTGGATAAGTGCTTAGAAAGCTAAAATTGTAATATTTACAGTAAATTAACAGCAAATATATCCGGCAACGTTTAACAAAAAATAGTCACCATCTAGTTAATACATGTTGTACAAGTTTGAATGATATCAGATATTATTAAGGAAAAAATTGGGTCTCGAATCAAACAAGTTTTATTGGGTAAAACATGTATATGCTATAACAATTTTTCTTTATTTTAGCAAGAATAAATATAGGAAATAATTTCGAATTTTGGACATAAAATGACACCAAGATTTTCTCGTACCATACTCATTGTGAAAGCTGTTTTGAAATGAAAAATGATGCATGCCTAGGTTTAAGTTATTTCATACAAAAAACAAACTTTCTCTCACCGCTCAAAACAGCTTCCCCTATTAGTATCGTACATAAAAGTTTCTTAAATTATCCAGAATGACAAGATTTTAAACAATAGAATCGTATCCAATCTAGATATTTCATTCGAATTTATCTTTAGAATATTCGAAGTCGATGTTCTAAGAAATCGATGTTCTAATAATCCGATAAGAAGATAACTTCTATGTTCCACTCACTATTATACACTCCGATTCATTCTATTAAGAACGACGGAAATACCTCGATTGCGTCCTTTAAACTTATAATTACGCAATCAGGAAAAAATTATGCATGACTTTAATTTGAAAAGTTTTCAGAAAAAAAAGTTGAAAGGGTCATTTTTTTATGAGATCATTGGAATGTAAGCGAGATGATAATTTAGGCCATTTTATATTTTCTGTTACGAAAAATACCCTTTGATCAAAGCCCATCTTTCGCAAATTTTATTTGAGCGGTTTTGAGTTAATATTATTTACTATGACGATTTGAAATAAGGAATTTCAAAAATAAAAAATCGGTTTTATTGATCTTAAAATGACCAGAAAAAAATTCTCTACAAGATAGCTTAAACACAATAAAACCGATTTTTTATTTTCGAAATTCCTTATTTCAAATCGTCTATCTAAGTTATTGAAATGAGCTTTGAAGATTATGGCAGAGAATAATTTCAGTGACTGTTTTTACTTAAATACGCCCTGTTTTAATTCTCTATAATTATTTAGAACACTTTTTTAATCAATTGGGCGAATTTCTGGATTTTGTTATTTTTTTGAAAAGTGACATATAAGTTCCCGCAGATATCGATAATGAACCACTCATAATCATAGAGTATAAATTATTGGTTTTTTTAGCTCATCTATGTTTTTTCCGAAAGTTTATATGTCACATGCCAAATGAGTAAGTAAAATAAAGTCGTAATATTAGTAAGATAAGATCGAATAGTAGAGAAAGATGCACCCTTCCTAAGGCTTTATAAGGACACCATTTATATTAACAATATAGACATAATATGACTAGGCCTCCCGAGCAAAAAATCAGCTACCTGATAAAAAGGTCCTATGAACCTGAAACTTGAGGACCTAGGGTAGTTTCGCAAGTAAACATTTTTGTCGAAAATACATTTATTTTTTGGTGCAATCACTTGGTGGCGCTGTTTTGAGTGGTCGACGAAAAAACGAATAGACGAAAAAAACGATTTTTGATCACCTTAAACAGCGCCACCGAGTGGTCGGAGCTGAAAAATTTTTTTACTGAAATTTCAAGCGTCAAAAACTACCCTAGGTCCAAAATTTTGGTCTAAATATGACGAAAACCTACGTTTTGGTATGTTCGTTTACAAGGAAAATTTTAACGAGACGGGACATTTTTTTCGAAAATTTAATGCTGACAAAAGTCTTCATTACTTTTTAGTCAAAATAAATTTTTGTTATTTATAAATAAGTTCAGAAATTTGAATTATGTTTTTAGCTCTTCACCGTTAAATTTGAATTTTCGGAGCATTTTTAAAAAATAAGGACAATATAATATTGTCAATATGGCACTTAAACTTTATGACAATGTGGCAAACTTTCAGCTGTCCTTATAAAGGCCAAGAACAGAAGGTCCTTTTATTAGTTAACACACGCGTCTGACAGTCATCTTATTTTTTGTTGACGTTATACAAATGGTTTCCTTGGTAAAAACTCAGCATTTCATGATTTCGATTTTCTTTCAAATTTAGTTGAGACTTTAACCTTTTCGGTGCAAAACAAGATTATGTTCTTTGTAAAAGATTCCCTTTTAAGTCGTTCTAAAACCCAAATGATATAATGCAACACAAGGGATTCCACATGTTAAAAAGTTAAAGGAAGATACTTTTGAAAGGTTAACCTTACTCAAGCCAACAGTCTTAGTAAAAACTTAAAAATTTCAACCCTTCTCAAGAAACGTTTGAGCAAAAAGCTTTAATAATTTTAAATATGTTGGTCAAAATGTTGGTCATTAAATTCCTTCAGAGTTATTTTGGACAAATATGTCCAAAATTACAGAAATATGTAAAAAAAATAAGATCCATATAATTTTTAACTCTGTCGTACAAAAATGATTAATTTCCTCAGAGTTATTTCGAACAAACATGTCCAAAATGGAAGAAATATGTCAAAATAGAAGATAGATCTTTTTTGTGTTTAAAGCCATAATATAACTCACATAACGTGCTGCTGAAACAAAAAATTCTTATACTGTCAAACGTGTCTATAAAGACAGGCGAATTTTTGTCGTTTTGACAATATGAGTATATTTGAATATATTGAAACATATATTTTGTAAATGATTTTGTCATTAATGATTGAGAGTCGTTACCTGCGATTAAGAGTGTATGGCAACATTTGGCTGAAAGTGACTACGAGTTAACCTCCTCACACCCAGAAACGAGAACTTCGCCTCACACCCAAAAGCCTATCTAAAGGCAATACTTTGAGCGCTTATCACGGAAACTGGAGAAGATATCAAATTACTTATTTGTCACTGATTGAGATCAAAGATAAAATTAAGAGTGAACAACACGTAACAGTTTTAAATTTCGAAGTTTGTAAACTAGATAACTGCGAGAGAAAAGAGAGGTTCACTCACCTTGTATTTCTTGAAAACCATACATTTTTTACAATGACATATAAGTTACAAATTAGAAGTGAAACTTGAGCTATTAAAACTGGTCTGAAATTTGAAATATGATATCTTGATCGCTTACAAAACAATTATTTATATCGCCGCGCGTCGAATATATGCAGTAAAATGTGAAAAATATTGCTAATCAGCTGAAAACTCAAAATCAGTACCACCTTATGTTCTATATTGATCGATTTGTCTTTGTTGACTCTATTTGGGTTAAATTGCGTTCATTCTTTCGAAAATAATTTTTGAAAAATATTTTTTTTTCATTATTTGAGTTTCATAAAAATCACTTGTGAAATTTTTTTCTTCGTATAGAGACTGCAGATAAAATAAACTATATTCAAAAAATCCTTAATACTTTCCTAAAAACTTGCTTCCTCAGAATTTCGATATCATGTATCGTTTTCACACCAATTAATTTTTTAAGAATTTTGACGAAAATCCTAAAAAAAGTAGGAAAAATAACTTTCGAACGGCTCATCGTATACATTTTGAACAATATTTGAAATAAATGGCAAACTCCATGACATATTTGAATTGTAGGTCTGGGACGATGTTATTTCTGCGCTGTTTTGGCTCCCGAACATTTTTTGCCTTTAGATAGTCAAAGGGTGTGAGGGGGTTAAGTTCATTTTTCAAATGATATGTTTTTTCAAATAATCAACAAAAGTGTCCAAAAAAATATTTGGAACTAATTGCATATTCAATTTTTGAATTTTTAAATTTTTTGTTTCAATTTCCACTTCTTTACATTAAATCATTTACCAACGGTGAAAAAATATATATCGAAATCAAATTTGAAAAATTCCAATTTTGAAAAACGAATTTTTGAGTCAAATTTCGTGAACTTTTTGATCGTCAAATTATGCTTTAGTTCAATTTCGTAACAATTCTGAAAAATGTTTGAACTGTTTTTGATGTCGATCTCGAAAGAAAAGAAGTTTTCAGATTTTTTTATTATTATAGGATGAAAAGAAACTTCATTTTTCGAGTGTTTTAACATCTTTAGGTCAAAGTGACTTCTTCAATCTTCGTCGTTGAACAAACATCGTCAAAAATAGCTGGTTTAAAATAGCTGGAACGACTTCTAAAATTTCGAACAAAGTGGGCTTCATATTTGGGACATTCTTAACATTAAACTTTTCTATCTTGCGATTACGTACAAAATAGTTGTGCTAAACTTATTTCGTGGCTTTTTGTTTAACCCCTTATCTTCTACTTAATTAAAAATTCAGTTGAATCTCCAGATTATTCAACTTGGGCGTTAGAGATTTTAAGAATGTTCTACTTGCAGAAACAAGCTCAAGAATATGAATACATGTACAAATATCTACAAAGTGTAGAATTCTTAAGTTTTTTTATACGTTTCTGATTTTTACCATTTCTAAATTTTGGGTAAATTCACAATAAGATGAAGAATTTCCAGTGGCGTCGAGACTGAAGATGATTTTAAACCATGCTTTGAAACCATATGGTTTACATTTGGCGTCAAATCACCTCAAGTCTCGACAAATCATTTTTTGTCTCGACGCTACTTGCAACTCACGCGGTACTGAACTGCAATGATCTCCGTACTTTGATGATACAATTGATGTATATTTAATCACAAACTTTTATCAGTCACCCAAAATAGCCCTGAGTTTTCGTTTAGCTCCTGTGGTGACTTACTGTAATTATAATATATCAAAGAGTATGCCCATGCCTGGAATTTTTGCAAACTTTTTTGCTAAATTTTGTCAAAAACGTTTTTGGCAGAAAATATACAAGCAAATTCAGTTGACGAGTGATCCGACACATCTGGCATAATTATGAAAAATTACTTATTCGAATCTTGATTCTGCGGCTAAAACCTCCTTAAAGATGCTAAAATGAAGGAGTTCAACTTGAAATTGAACGATGTTACTATCCATCTGGTATCATCTGGTTTCATCTTTCTAAATAAGTTCCCGACTCTTCGTATCGACTCTTCGTATGTGCTCAAATAATTGTAATGGAGCGATTTTACACATGTTTTACATAACCAGATTCCGCTAATCAATATTAATTTTAGAGCACTACTCATCCAAGATTAAAAAAATTTTTAAATATGAAGTTCACAAATTAAAAAAATTTGAGACAAAGGAGACACTTTATCACATGCAAAAAACGGGTTTCTTTTTTGTCATATCAATTACAGAGCCCACACGAACAAATTAGCCAACTGAGCACAAATATTTAGTGAATAATAGAATAAAAAAATGGTCCGAATCGGACCATTTTGGGATTATTTCTGATAGTACTGAAATTGTTAAATTATCAGTTTTTGTTAAACAATTGAAAACAATGGTNAAAATTTATAAATTTTATATTGTGAAATAATATAGCTGGTTCACCCAAGAATAAACCCCGTGTTGCTGACTCCTAAAGTAGCAATCTTAAGGAATAAAATTAATTGGTGATTTTGAAGCTGCTGTATTTTGTGAATGTTTTTTAGTTTACACAAAATATCTGCTTCGTTCGAAAAAAGTTTTGAATACGAATCAATTACTTCATTAATTACTTTCTATTATTATACAGCCTGAGTTTTCTTGTTTACGGTGTTTTTTTCATTCTGCAAAAATACTCGATGGTGATTGGTTAATATTCGGAATAACTGTATCTGATTGGTTTATAGAATCGGAATAAAAAAAAGGCCGTTAACGAGAGAACTCAGGCTGTATGAATTATCAAGACATCAACTCTCGTCAGACGACAATCTAAACTTACCTAGAGGTCGAAAAAGTAAATCCTTATTTTTTCTAGTCCTAAATAATTATGTTTTTATGTAAATTGTCGCGTATAATCATTTCTAAATACCTCGAAATATCTTATAATTTGAGCTTTTTGTACAAAAAATGGTAGTTTGATACCGTTTATATATTCAAATGATAAACGCATACACGTGTATATTTTATCGTGGTTTATTTGCCAACGTTCTCTTCTATAAACATTTTTAACATAAAAAATTTCATTCAAAAAAGCGTATATGTGAAGATTTTTATGATGAGTTTGGTCACTAAAAATTCAGTTATGAATCGAACAAAAAACAAGTTCAAAGTAGTTTTTGTTCCCTTTCTATCCTAGAGTTAAAGCATGGAAATAAATTGAATTGAAATGTTTTAAAAACGCTGTTCAAAGCAACTTTTTTTGTTAGAATTAAACGAACAGCTAATGACCAATAATTATCTATGTATAATGCAGACATATATTTTGAAATATCCCTGTTTGATGCCAGAATAATGGAAATTAACTCTCTAAATAGTTAATTCCGACTAAACGGCATATAAGTTTGATTTAGAATCTCAACTCAGTACAGGGGCCCATATCACCGAAAGTTTCTTGCCACAAAATTTCGGCAATATCGGGTATTTTCGGCGATATGGCGACAAAAACAAAGATTTCGGTTCAAAATTGAAAGCGCGTGAGAACTCAATTTTTCAATTTTATCTTGAGTTTTACAATAGGTTCAAATGACGTGAAATACCAAAATGTGAATAATAAAGTACTCAATCGAACGCACTGAAACACATATTTGGAAGAGTTGATTTTGGAAATTCAATTTTTAAATATGACGTCACTTCAAGTAATTTGTAATAAAAACCTCAAACACGCAATTTCAGCGATATTGGCTCTTTCGGCAATTCGGACTCTAAAATAATTGTAGTTAAAAATAATAAAATTTCGTAGGTTTTCGGCAATATCGGCGATATTAGGCCGGCGATATCGGGTTCCCCCTGTATATATCTTTAATTTTACATTAGATAAAGTAATTAATTTGGCAAGCTTTTTTTGATTAGAGGCCGTCGCGTATTTTGTTGTAACGTTATGGTCAGCAACGTTTTCTCACTTTTCAAATAGACTAAGATTGATGAAATGTTTTCTCGAATTGCAGAAACGAACACGTAAATATTTAACAGAGCCAACTTTCAAGTACTGAAGATATTATCAAACGATAATAATTATTTAACAATAATAATAATTAACGCATTGAACTTTTTAACAGATAATTTGTGTTTATTGATCACATTTGTAAAAAGTGAGGCAACATCATGTTCAAATTAAACACGTTGAATAAGTTTTACGATTACAACTGTGGAATTATGAAAAATTTTTAATCGAAGAATGGTCAAACCATATTTTAGCTACAGTATGTCACGTTTTTTCTTTCTTTTTTCCAATCTGCATAACTTGCTATCCGCCATTGATAACGATCAATTTTGGCAAATACCTACGTCTTTTCCAGATTAAACAAATCAAAACGGTGGAATTCAGATTTATGCAAATTGGAAAAAAGAATGCAAAAACGTGACATACTGTACATGGAGATCAATATTTATTTTTCTAATCTTAAATATTTAAAATTTTATAACAGAAGATTTTGCTAATTTTAAAAAAATCCATAAAAATATTAACAAGAAAAATAGTTCGGGAAATTTTTGGCGGGCAATTTCCACCAATAAATTGTAATAATTAAAAAATCAACTAATGTATTTAAAATTTGTGGGACTTCTGCTTATATAAAAATTCGATAAAATATCAATTGAATGTGTAATTATCACGATATAAACGCTCAAAGTCCAGCTGGTTTCTTCTAGTAACTTTTATATGATTGTCGCGAGTTTCTTCAATGTATACAGTGGGTATTGGCAATGAGCAACACTTTTGAGCCAAATTAATGCCAAAATTGGACTCAAATGATGCCGATGGGCAACAGTTAGGACAATGGGCAACACTTTTGAGCTTAAGCTCGTGTGTTGCTCATTGCTAACACCTACTGTAGTAAAACTACTCAAATGTAACCAAATTTTTTCCGATTTTTGAAAAGCGCAACGTTACCTCAAAATTTCAGGATATTTGAAGACGTTTTTCATTAATTATAACGTTTCTATCCAAAAACTAACACTTGTTTGCATGTAAATTATGCCTTTTAGAAATGATTTCAAAGTTTATAATTTTAGGTCTTGAAGTGTGTACAATCGATACAGAAGAGTTTTCTCGAGCTGTTCAAGATTTGGGACTTGAAGTAATTGGTAAGTAATTAATTCTTGATAGATTCCTTTTAGATGCAAAAATCTTGGAAATTCGAGATTTATTCGAAAATGTCAGTTTCAGCTTGACCATTCGAAACTTCGTCATACATATACAGCATGTCCCTGATCATATTGCACTTTGTAAATTTGCCGTCATTGAAAGCCAGTTTGAAACGTTTAGTTTTGAACGATGGATTGTTTTGAAAAATTTGCTGGCCAATCACCGCAAGTGCTTGGCGAGAGTCTTAATAACCGCAAATCAAGGAAAGCAAAAACAAATTAGCGACAAACTAAATATAATTTTGTTTGAAAATTTTGTTTGAAATATAATACATATGTTTGATTAAATTTTTGATATTATTTCATCTGACGTTTCGGCTTGTCAATCAATTTCAGAGTGAAACAGAATTTTTTTTTGAAAAAACTTGCAAAAAAGTGGAATTTGATGATAACCCGAATTTTCAAATTAATAACATTCTATAATAGAAAAAAATACATGTTTCATGTCCCAAAAACTAATTTATTCATTAAAAAGTTCAAAAACATTAATAGTACGTATTTAAGATGCTGGAATTGAAGCTCCTGTAGACATTATGCCAGTTCGTCAGCCAAAAAGTCGCCGCTTTAATTTGACAGCCTCTGCTAAAAGAGCGCTATCTTCAATGGTCAATCGTCAAAACAAAAAGGAGCGTTGGTCAATATTAATAAATACGCTTACTATTGAAGTACTTTAATTTATGTTGATTCGAATCTTCACGTTTCCCCTTTTTTGCTTATCTTTTGCCTAAGCGCTCCTAAAATTTCACCTTTCGAAGCCTGATGTATAAGCATTTTTTTTGAGAAAAATCAAAATTCGTAGTTTGTGTGTGGGTGTGAGGACCATTTTCCAATACGAAATTTATTCGTTTATGAAATAAAATTGGTTAAAAATACATTTTATTTTCTAAAAAAACTCAAACTCTTTTTGTTTAAAAACTTTTTATGGTTATTTTTTGTGAACCTTTCTGATTCGGCCCTTATCTATAACGTTAATATTTTATGAACAAAAATGATCAATCGTAATGATTATTCGCCAAATCTGAAATCGGAGGAAAAAACTTCTTCGTCTACATTTATTTGTTGAAAACTTGAGATATATCTGTAACAAAAATGTCAAATTGGCTTGTCACACTTTGTCATACAATTTACACAGCACGATACTTTTTGAGTTGTTCTTCTGAATACGTCTTTCACGCAAGTTTTATCTTCAGTATTCTTATTTTGAGGCTCTCAAGTTGGCGATAAAATTGAGCTTTTTTTTCAACTAACAAAAAAATTTCAAAGGCTCAATATTTTTATCGATGTTATATGCTTATCTTGTAGAAAGTTTTTATCGGGTTATTTTCAGAGATATTTCAGTGAAAACTAATCAACTGAAGCCATGAAAAATGCAAATAGTTTGTTTTTAGTTTAAAAAGAAAAAAATCCTACAGTATGTATTTTTTTTAGTATTGATTGAAAAAGCCACATTTTGACACCAACGTTTTCATTGGTTAGCCAAAAATTATCTTGTAATGATTTCTTTTCATTTACTCTTAAAATAACGTCTGAGCCAATCAACAGCAATGTTTCAGAATATTATATTTCCCAATCGCTTAAATGACAACAAAATTTTTTCTACAAAAATAGCCAATAAAATCGATACTTATGTTAGACTTTCTTATTTCAAATCGTCTAATAAGGATGAAAGCAGATAATTATTTAAAAATGACATGAAAAATATATTAAAAATAAGCAAAATTAATAAAATAAATAGGCTTAAAATGTCCTTCAAAAACGTGCTTTAAAAAGTTTGAAAATAAAAAATCTCCTGAATTTATGTTCCGATTAAAGGATAAACATATTCAAATATTATTAAACAAATTATCTCATTTAGCGTTCCTAAACGACTTGAGTTCTTTGGACAATACCAAATATAGATCAATAAATTAGTTTTTTTTGTACGGTAAAATGACTTATTTCACCTTATAAAAATAACATCCTGTATTCAAAAAAAAGTTAGAATTTACTGTTCAAAAAACGTGTAGGCGTAAAGGTGAAAATATACGAATTTGTTTTAATACACTTCACTGGTGAATTCACAAACTTTATCAGTGTACACCAGGTACTCTCTGGAAGTGAGAACAAAAATTTGGAAAAATGTCACTTCAGTTGACATGAGCAGTTGATGTACTGTATTGACCTATATTTAGAGTCGTTCAAAAGGCTCAATTTGTCTTATAATTTGTTTTATAATTTGTTAATAATATTGAAATATTCCAATTAATTTTCTTAATAATATTTGAGTATGTTTATCTTACACTCGTCTATAAATTAATTCGGGAGATTTTAATTTTCAAACATTTTCAGGCACGTTGTTTGAGCGCGTTTGCAGCATGTAATTCTGTTCTGAATAAGCTCATTCTTATTAATATTAAAACATGTACATGTAGTTTTTACAGCGAAATTTTTTTGGCCAAGTTTTTTAGTCTGATTGATTTTTAATTACATTTTCTTAATTGGTTTATGTTACAGATTCTAGAAAAAAATTGAAATAACCAAACTTCTCAATGATCAAAAAGTCTAATTTTTGACGAATAATTAATTTTCAATTTTTTTTTATGAAAATAGTTGAAAATTTCGAATCACATGTACGTTTGAGGGTGTTTTGCGTTCCTACGAAATTAGGTATTGCACCCAAATCAAATATGTACTCAGCGCATACTGGCTTAAAAAATATATTTCAACTAGTTAATATAATTATAGTTATATAATTGATAAAATGTATTGAACATTTATTGAGACCTCAGAACAGTAATTCTTTTTAATAGGATTTCAGATGGCATGACAAGTATTTAAATACCCTTGAAAGAGTTTTAAATGGCTTTAAATGTTAATCAAATTTATTTTACCTAAACCTAATCATACTGACTCATTTTGACATCTCTTACATACCACAAAAGCTCAAACCTTGTTAGAAGGTAACTTTTCGTGAAACTGGATTTGGCTCAAATCAATCGGGACAAAATTACTCGGTTCCATTTGAAACCCGCCGTCCTCTAAAATTGATAATTTGTTAAAAATACCAATTTAGAATGAAGAACCTAGTCTTAGAGATAAATTAATTGTTCAGGACCACAAATCGGCCAAAATTGTGCATTTAGAGGTTTCTTTCTAAAATTAGATTTTTTGCATTTCATAATTTTTTAATTAGATTTGAGCTGACTTAAAATCGAAGACATTACTGTAATGTCATTACATCTTAAAAACTGATAAAAAATTCTGCGATTTTGAAAAATTTGAACATAAATTTGTAAAAATTAAATTTTAAACAAGCATTTTTAGAAAATATTTTGTTGTTGCGCGCGTACGAGTTAAAATTAGCAATTTTTGGTCAAGTTTCAAAAATTATCATAAAACTACAGCCTGAGTTTTCTCGTTGACCGCGCTTTTTTATTCCGTGAAAATATTGATGGTGATTGGTCTATATCCGGAATAACTGTATCTGATTGGTTCATTTTTGTGGAATGAAAAAAGCGCGGTCAACGAGAAAACTCAGACTCTTTAATTTTTTTACACTCAAATTAAATGATCTTATTCGATGTCTAAAATCAGAAAAATGAATAAGTGATCTGATTTGTTTTTTAATAAAATAGAAAAATCAGTTTTAAAATTTTAATGACAAATATTCTGATCTGATTTGGCC
>SCLH01000006.1:158369-173837 GCA_004367855.1 Oikopleura vanhoeffeni
GCCATTTCATTAGGACACACTTCATTATAAATGCCAGAATATTCTCGAAACTAATAACCAGAGAATTAATAGCCGTCCCTTCATTAGAACTGTTCCAAGCAGCTCTAATTATGACATTCAAGCAGATTAAATCATAATTATTATAACTGTGACAAATACGTTTTTGCTTTGAAATGCATGTCTGACGAGGTTGGGCAAATTTTGATGGTTCAAAATTTTCATATTATACGTCGCGTCGTACGTGAAATTTTACGCTGATCACGAATATTTTTTTTCAATTTTAACGTCAAAGCTCAATTTTGATCGGTCGAAATTTGATCCAATCAGGATGAAGAATTTCAATGCCTAATGAGTCATGACACTTAGTTTTTATTTGTGATTTGAAATTTATAAACATCAAAATATGTTCACTGACAAGTTTTGTTTTTTCACGACTTCAGATCTCTTATACCGATATATAAAAATATTTCATTACGTTTTGCTGCCTCTCAAAAAATTAGTAAACAAATCATAAGGACATCTTGAAAAAGTGTGATTTTCTATTTCTTGGCTTATCACGGGATCTTCTGATCTTTATTTGCTTATTTTCAGTTTTAAGCTTAAATAAAGCATTTTGAAAGGTTTAAAAGTAAAATTAAGCAAATATAGACCAGCAAACCCGTGATAGATATTCTTTCGTATACTCAAACAAAAAGTGAAATTTTCATCATTTTTTATGCCAAATAACCGAAAATTATCAGCGGAGTTAATTCAATTAATAATTATTCAAACTATTTCTAATTTTCATTTTATTAAGATAAAAAACCCAAGTTTTTTTTTCGTGAATTATGTCATTTCAATTTCTAGCGGTATAACCAAAGGTCAAAAAATTGACAAATATGCAAAATAAATGACGTGGCTAAGTAATAACGTTTAAAATTTTCAACCACCTAAGTTAATAAGTCACAGAAAATAAATAAAAATGACGCAAGCCAAATTTTTAAAATTAATCAAAAATATTAAAATCAACCAAATTAAACGGGAATAATACTATCTATTATTTCGGTTTTGAATTTTTTTAATAAGTTGAACAGAAAAGTGGACATCGATCACGATCCCCAAGTCGAAAAAATTTTTTTTGGCTTTCTTCATCTACTTGTAGAGTATACAGTAAATACAGTTGTAACTGTAAAACAGTATAAATTATATGTCACCAAGATTCGAACTCGAAACAACAGTATTCCCAGTATCCACCAATAAATTTAAAATGTTACTATCCAATCATATTTTTTATACTATTTATAAATTTTATTGACCCCAAAAAAGATGAACAGAATTAAAGTTTCTTTGGACGACTTCCCAAATGTACCCGATCATCCAATCAGTGCCTAAACAACCAAAAAATGAAGAATTCGACGACAAATTATTCGAACAAAAATTCATATATCTTTTCGCGAAAATTAAAAAAAAAGAAGCGAACCCTTTTTCGACTTCATTCTAGTTGTAAATTTTACAATTTTTCCCTTTTGAAAATGTGACATTTTAATCAGAAAAAGGTTCGCTGCTAAAGAAAATTATCAGAAAATATCCTGGAAAAGCATAGAAGTGAATACTAGCTAAGTTGAGTGACAAAAAGAATTTTTGGAACACAGTCTTGCCTACGAATATAAGAAGCTTTAATCGACAAATTTGATATTATTTATGCTCCCAATTCAGATAAACGGAAATGCTTCTGTTTTTATTCAACTGTAATAAAATTATCATATAACTGCACAAAAATCATGACTCTCATTGCTCATAAACTACCCAGCAAAGAGGGCAATTTATAATGTTATAGCATCAAAAGAAAGCAATTTTCTGCAATTTGTTTTAAAAATAATTTCAGGAAAACGAACGGCAGACTTTTTCGTGGGCGGATAGCATTTGAGTGCATTAAAAGGCTTACGTTCAGAATAACCTACGCAAGAACTGGTTTTTTATATAAGAATTGGAATAAGATTAAACCGATCAACCAAGCGTTAGTCCGCTGAAAATCAGAACGTTCAATCAATCTATACGCCTTGAATTTTTTTAAATGCAGTCTTTTGATTGCCATATCCCTTTATCACTTTTTGGTTAGAATGCGTAGCCACAACGTTAAAATCACACGTTAAAAGGAGTAGTGGCTACGCATTCTAACCAAAAAGTGATAAAGGGATATATTCAAACCGTAATCAAAATAATCATTGACGATGTTTCTGAAGGTAGAAAAAAATGATATGATACTCATATAAAATGATTTTTTTATCGCAGCACTTATATATGGACAAATTTTCTCAAATTTTTTTTAAATATTTGATATATTTAAAAGCGGAGAATCAGGACTGATTTTTGATGAAGATTTGAATTTTTTTCCTAATTTTATTACAATTTGACTTAGAAAATTCAGATCGATCCAATTCAGCATAAAGCCGGTTACCCTCTCAATTTTAAATTTTTCTTCACAATGTTTTTTAACATTTTTGAACGAACCATATTTCGATATAAATACACTGATGAGAGTTCAAAAAGTCATAAACTACACTGCTGGCGAGTCGCCAGTGGCAACCTTATATGTTATGAGGCGATACTATGTATGAATGCGTGAGTTGAAGATTCTGTTGGTTTTTGGTCGAAGTAGGATACTATACTCATCGTGTAAGCCGTTTTGATTGGTAGGTTTGAGTTATTTAATACAAAAATGAGAAAAAGTCCACCGCTCAAAACGGCTTCCCCGATAAGTGTGGAAATGAGGTATTTCCTGTATAAAAATAACATACAAGTAAACCTGAATATAAACCTTTTATTCAACCCGAGATCGGAATCTGACTGAACAGTATAAAATTTCAGCGCAAATCTGGGGCCGTGATAGCAATTAAGTCTATGACAGTAAACTGTTAATTAAAAACAGTCTACTTTCACGACATTTATAAATGCGATGACAGTAGACTGTTTTACTTAACAATCTACTGTCATAGCATTCACAGTCACACCCCTTCTAGACAACAACAAAATAAACAATAAAAATGACAGGAATAAAGGGATAATATACAGTGTAACTTGAGTTGAGCTTGTTTTTTCGATAACGCAAATGTAGTTTAACAATATCATAACTGCACCCACCTTAAACAAACCTAAGCAAGAAGTATTTCTCTCTGTTGTCACCCCTCCCTTAAAAAATATTGCCAAACCTTAATTTTTGAAAAGAAAAAACTATATTTTTCTTACAACCTTTTTTGTTAAAATATTGGCATAAATGTAAATTTTGAAATAATGTTGAGAACAAAACAGGAGAAATACAAGTACAGTGGTATATAAAATATCATTTTTTAGCTCAGTTTTGTTCTTTCAATGACCGTACATTTTCCTTTAATAGTGCTATAGTAAAAAATTGCATCCAACCTTAAAAACAAGCCTAAAAAGGTATTTTTCCTGTTGTCACCCTCACTTAAAAAAATGACAAACAAAAAAATTTAAAAAGATTGATTCATTTTCTGCGTTAACCTTCCTTAAAAATATTGATAAATACAAAATTTTGAAAGAAAAATGTATTTTTTGCTTTCACCTCCCCTAAAAAATATTGAAACAACCATAAAAATTTTTGGAAAAAAATCGTATTTTTTGTTTTTAAACTTTCCTTAAAAAATTTTGACAAATATTAAATTTTTGAAAGAAAAAACGTATTTTTTGCTTTCAACCTCCCTTAAAAATAATGTTGACAAAAATAAACATTTTTGAAAAAAAAATTTGACAAAAAAAAATCTTCTAAAATTCAACCTTTTGTTCAAACATTCGTTTGATACATAAAATTCTCAAAAATGGGAAACCCTTTTTTTTTGAAAATTTTCAGAAAATTATTCGTTATCAAAACATAACGTTCACAGAACAACCTTTATGTCGAAAATATTTTTTTTTAATCCCCTGACAACTATTTCGAAAATCGAACAACTAATTTAATAAACGTAGATATGTTTTGAAAGCCAACAAAAATCTTTAAAAATCACTCACGAAAGTGATCAGACAGAGTCGTTCTAATTTTCATAGAAAATATATACATAAAACCATCAAAATTCATTAAAAACGTGTTTTAAACAATAACCAANCAAGCAGATTAAATCATAATTATTATAACCTGTGACAATACGTTTTTGCTTTGAAATGCAATGTTCTGACGAGTTGGGCAAAATTTTGATGGTTCAAAATTTTCATATTTATACGTCGCGTCGCTACGTGAAATTTTACGCTGATCACGAATATTTTTTTTCAAATTTTAAACGTCACAAGCTCAATTTTGATCCGTCCGAATTGATCCAATCAGAATGAAGAATTTCAATGCCCTAATGAGTCATAAACACTGTAGTTTTTATTTGTGATTTGAAATTTATAAACATCAAAATATGTTCACTGACAAGTTTTGTTTTTTCACGACTTCAGATCTTCTTATACCGCATAAATAAAAATATTTCATTACGTTTTGGCGCCTCTCAAAAATAGTTAAACAAATCATACGACATCTTGAAAAAGTGTGATTTCTATTTCTTGGCCTTATCACGGGATCCTTCTAAGATCTTTATTTGCTTAATTTTCAGTTTTAAGCTTAAATAAAGCATTTTAAAGGTGTAAAAGTAAAATTTAGCACATAATATAGACCAGCAAACGCCGTGATAGATATTCTTTCGTAAAACTCAAACAAACCAAGTGAAATTTTTCATCATTTTTTAGCCAAATAACCGAAAATTCATCAGCGGGAGTTAATTCAATTATGAATTATTCAAAACTATTCTCGAATTTTCATTTTATTAAGATAAAAACCCAATTTTTTTTTCGTGAATTATGTCAATTCAATTTCTAGCGGTATACCAAAGGTCAAAAAAATTGAACAAATATGCAAAATTAAATGACGTGGGCTAAGTAATAACGTTTAAAATTTTTCAAACCCACCTAAGTTAATAAGTCACAGAAAATAAATAAAAATGACGCAGCCAATTTTTAAAATTAAACCAAAAATATTAAAATCAACCAAATTAAACGGAATAATTACTATCTATTATTCGGTTTTGAATTTTTTTTTTAATAAGTTGAAAGAAAAGTGGACATCGATCACGATCCCGAGTCGAAAAAATTTTTTTTGGCTTTCTTTCATCTACTTGTAGATATACAGTATAATACAGTTGTAACTGTAAAACAGATAAATTAATGTCACCAAGATTCGAACTCGAAACAACAGTATTCCCAGTATCCACACAATAATATTTAAAATGTTACTAATCCAATCATATTTTTATACTATTTATAATTTTATGACGCCCAAAAAGATGAACAGAATTAAGTTTCTTTGGACCGACTTCCAAATGTTACCCGATCATCCAACAGTGCCTAAACAACCAAAAAATGAAGAATTTCCGACGGACAAATTTATTCGAACAAAAATTCATATATCTTTCGCGAAAATAAAAAAAAAGAAGCGAACCCTTTTCGACTTTCATTCTAGTTGTAAATTTTACCAATTTTCCCTTTGAAAAGTGACATTTTTAATCAGAAAAAGGTTCGCTTGCTAAAGAAAATTATAGAGAAATATCCTGGAAAAGCATAGAAGTAAATACTAGCTAAGTTGAGGTGACAAAAAAGAATTTTTGAAGCACAGTCTTGCCTACGAATATAAGAAAGCTTTAATCGTACAAATTGATATTATTTATGCTCCCCAATTCAGGATAAACGGAAATGCTTCTGTTTTGTATCTCACTTAAATAAAATTAATCATATAACGCACAAAATCATGACCTCTCATTGCTCATAAACTACCCAGCAAGAGGGCAATTTATAATTTATAGGCATGCCCAAAGAAAGCAATTTCTGCAATTTGTTTTAAAAATAATTTCAGGAAACGAACGGGCAGAACTTTTTCGTCGGCGGATAGCATTTGCAGTGCATTAAAAAGGCTCTACCGTCAGAATAACTACGCAAGAACGGTTTTCTATATATAGAATGAATAAGATTAAAACGATCAAACCAGCGTTAGTCCGCTGAAAATCAGAACGTTCAATCAATCTAATACGCTTGAATTTTTTAAATGCATCTCACCTTTGATTGGCCTATCCTTTATCCAACCACTTTTTGGTTAGAATGCGTAGCCACACAACGTAAATCTCCCGTTAAAAGTGGTCAGTGCTACGCATTCTAACCAAATCAAGTGATAAAGGATATCTTCAAAACCGTAATCAAAATAATGCAGTTGACGATGTTTGCTGAAGGTAGAAAAAAATGATAGATACTCATATAAAATGATTTTTTTATCGCAGCACTGTAGTATATGGACAAATTTCTTCTCAAAATTTTTTTTAAATATTGATATATTTAAACAGCGGAGAATCAGACTGATTTTGATGAAGATTTGAATTTTTTTCCTAATTTTATTACATTTGACTTAGAAAATTCAGATCGATCAAATCAGCATAAAGCCGGGTTACCCTTCTCAATTTAAATATTTTCTTCACAAGTTTTTTAACATTTTGAACGAAACATATTTCGATATAAATACACTGATGAGAGTTCAAAAAGTTCATAAAACTACAAGCTGCTGCGAGTCGGCCAGTGCAACCTTATATGTTATGAGGCGATACTATGGTATGAATGCGTGAGTTGAAAGATTCTGTTGGTTTTTGCGTCGAAGTAGGATAGCTATACTCCATCGTGTAAGCGCGTTTTGATGGTAGGTTTTGATTATTTAATACAAAAATGAGAAAAAGTCCACCGCTCAAAAACGGCTTCCCCGATAAGTGTGGAAATGAGTATTTCCTTAGTATAAAAATAACAATAACAGTAAACCTGAATATAAACCTTTATTCAACCCGAGATCGGAATCTGACTGAACAGTATAAAATTTCAGCGGCAAATCTGGGCCGTGATATAGCAAATTAAGTCGTATGACAAGTAAACTGTTTAATTAAAAACAGTCTACTTTCCACGACATTTATAATGGCGATGACAAGTAGACTGTTTTTTACTTAACAATCTACTGTCATAGCATTCACAGTCACCCCCTTCAAACAACAACAAATAAACATAAAAATTGACAGGAGATAAAGATAATATTACAGTGTAACTTGAGTTGAGCTTGTTTTTTTCGATAAACGCAAATCTGTGTTTAACAAATCATAACTGCACCCAACCTTAAACAAACCTAACAAGAAGTATTTTCTCTGTTTCACCCCTCCTTAAAAAATATTGACCAAACTTAATTTTTGAAAGAAAAAACACTATATTTTTCTTAAACCTTTTTTGTTAAAATATTGCATACAATGTAAATTTTGAAATTAATTGTTTGAGAACCAAACAGGAGCACAATTACAAGTTACCAGTGGTATATAAAATATCATGTTTTAGCTCAGTTTTGTTCTTTCAATGACCGTACATTTTCCTTAATAGTGCTATAGTAAAAAATTGCAATCCAACCTTAAAAACAAGCCTACAAAAGGCTATTTTTCCTGTGTCACCCTCACTTAAAAAAATGACAACAAACAAAATTAAAAAGATTGATTCATTTTCTGCGTAACCTTCCTTAAAAATATGATAAATATCAAAAATTTTGAAAGAAAAAATGTATTTTTTGCTTTCAACCTCCCCTAAAAAATATTGAAACAACATAAAATTTTGGAAAAAAAACTCCGTCGTAATTTTTTGTTTTACAACTTTCCTAAAAAAATTTTGACAAATATTTAAATT
Source organism: Oikopleura vanhoeffeni (assembly GCA_004367855.1). Classification (NCBI taxonomy): domain Eukaryota; kingdom Metazoa; phylum Chordata; class Appendicularia; order Copelata; family Oikopleuridae; genus Oikopleura; species Oikopleura vanhoeffeni. Next base: position 166,089 of record SCLH01000006.1, read on the forward strand.
TTTTGAAAAGAAAAACTATTTTTTTGCTTTCAACCTCCCTTAAAAATAATGTTGACAAAAAAAACATTTTGAAAAAAAAAATTTGACAAAAAAAAAATCCTTCTAACTATCATTTCTAAACTTTTGTTCACAACATTCGTTTGATACATAAAATTCTCAAAAATGAGAAACCCTTTTTTTTTGAAAATTCAGAAAAATTATTCGTTTATCAAAACATAACTTTACAGAACAACCTTTATGTCGCAAAAATATTTTTTTTTTAATCGCCCTTGACAAACTATTTCGAAAAATCGAACAACTAATTTATAAACGTAGATATGTTTTGAAAAGCCAACACAAATCTTTAAAAATCACTCACGAAAGTGGATCAGACAGAGTCGTTCTAATTTCATAGAAAATATATACATAAAACCATCAAATTCATTAAAAACGTGTTTTAAACAATAACAACTTTATAAATTATAAACCAATGCTCAAAAATTAGCATTTTGTTTAACGTGAAAAAAATTTTCCAACTAAACTTTCCACAAACCAAATATTAAAAAAAATAATTAATTATCATAATTTTATGTTTTTGTTTTGCGTAATAAATCATAAACCTTCCTCCTTGTCCCTACTTTTCAAATTTTTTCGACATTCGCGAACTAAAATCATCACCTTTTCAAATTTTCACAGAAATATACGCCGCAAATCCTTTTAAATAGCCTCATTTTCCTTCAATTAGTAGAAAAAATTTCTCATGCATGCGGAATATTTTATTAAAATATAATTTATTTGATAAATGAATTATAAAACCACATCCGGACTCACGAATGGGGTTTGTCCGGGACAATACTTGAATTTTCGTTTCCAAAGTTCTCAATTCCATGTATGGTCCATAAATATTCATTCAGCGGCTCATCCTTTATTTCGATATTTTTCAATAATCCCTAAATCCTTATTAACACAAAAATAGAAAAAAGTTCCATGATACAATGTCGCTTTTCTTTATCGAAAATTATATATGCGACTCAGACTTTTTGTCACTTGGATCACCAACACCGCTAAAAAATCCTTAAATTTTTCTAAGCAAAAATCCTGACGCGTCATATTTTTTAAATAAATTGCGCATCATCCCCTTAACTTAATCAAAAACAAAATCGACGTTGGTTAAGCCTTTTGATACGGTCACTTATGGACAAAAAGCATTTGATTTTCAAACCTTAAAAACAAGCATTTTAAAAAACAAAAAATTTTAGTTATTCCTCAGAACAATATAAAAAAAGAGAGTTATACCTTATATCAAAGTTTCACTCCAATTTGAGTGAAATGAAAGTACGATTTGGCAAAAATTTGAATAATTTTACAATAAAAATTGTCAGTGCTTGTTTTCCATGAACTCCTAACTTCATTCTTAAAAATAAAAAAAACATAATTTAAAAATTATCTATAGCCTATAGACTTTAGGCTATAGCCACCCCAAGTCTGTTCAGTTTACTAAATTTGAAATAACTCTATTTTATTATAATTTTTCGACAAACTTAGTTTGATCAATAACTCCCTACATTAAGGTGTCCTGACATTACTTTTCTAAGCATTTTTTTCACTCATTTCTTCAAGAAATTTTTAAAAGCAAAAACTCATTTTTTTTTGACAGATTATCAGATGTGGATAATTCATCAAATTCGAATTTTCTTCAATTTTATTTACTCTAAAATTCTATTGATTTATAATATCAAAATAAAATAAAAATTTTATCATAAAAGAGTCAAATTTGTTTGTAATGAATTTATCTCCCTATTAATTGAAATTTATTTTTTATAACAAAATAACGACACTTTTTTCTCAATCATAAACAAGTCAAACTAGATTTTTGAATAGTCCAAATTTTGAACTTCTTAAATATATTTCTTACATCTTGATATACAAAACGCATAGATCTTTTCCGTATCCACCCTATGTCTGCCAGATAAGAATTCTATCGTCCCTTCATTATCAATCGTCAATCTCCAAATTATCAATTATTTGATAACCTCACGACAGAGATAAATTAATCAAGTTTTAAAATGTTCCGAAGGCCCAGATAAATACCCTACTCCTAATTTCTGATATAAACAGTTTTACAATAATTTCGCAATTTTTGCCGTACCCACAATTTTGAACACACGACTACTTGATATTAAAAAGATCAATTTACATATTCAAGTTTGAATATTTCAACAAAAACCCCATAAAAATTTCATCCATTCCAAAATTCATTTCCAATCTCTTGAAATTTCTCTTAAAATCCAAAACAGTGTTGCGGTCTGCTAAGCAAGGGCTCCACGTGTGAGAAATGAGGTATTTCCTGTATAAAAATAACATACAAGTAAACCTAGAAATATAAACCTTTATTCAACCCGAGATCGGGAATCTGACTGAACAGTATAAAACTCTCAGCGCAAATCTGGGCCGTGATTAGCCAATTAAGTCTATGACAGTAAAACTGTTAATCAAAACAGTTCTACTTTCACGACATTTTGTATATTGTCGATGACAGTAGACTGTTTTTACTTAACAATCTACTGTCATAGCATTCACATTAGTATTGCATATGTGACATATATAGAAATAACTACTATGAATTTTGGTGTTCAACCGAATTATCAAAATCATGTGACCTTTGATTTAAAGCTGACCGATGCCCAAATGATCAAACTGTGAACTTTTCTCGTTGATTCACTCAATTATATTTTTGAGGAACGAAATTTAGAGTCAGCAACCTGAACAATTGTGGGATTTAATTTAAGATTCAAGGATTTTTAGGGTCGTAAACGACCCTCATGAGATAATCAGGTTTGGAGTTATTTTTTTTGGAGAAGTCTTTTCGAAAAATATATCCTTTAAATCAGGTTGTACGCGTGTATTTTTCAAAGCAAATTAAAGCAATATAAACATTTTAGTGAATTGACCAAAGTCAGTTTATTTTCCAAAATTAACAAAATATCTGTGAACAAGTTTGTTATTCGCTTGAAAATGAAATAAACTGTAAGGTTAATAAAATATTATAACAGAAAATGTTTTGAAAAATAGGTTATTTAAAATCAGAACCATTTTCAGGCACTTGGCCATCAGCTCGTGTCTAATTGTAATAATTATTGCATTGTAGTTCAAAATCTTGAATTAAAGTTTTAAAATTTCAGTTCCCGGCTGAAAAAAAGTATGAGCTTACCAAGATTCGAACGCACCTAAAATAACATTTCGGTTTATATTCAATGAACCAGATATCGAATCAAATCAAAAAGATCCTGCATTGACTTTTTTGTTAACTCTCAGCCACCCGTACGGCTGTGCAGAGCCAGATCGACTTTTAACGTTTTTTTTACCCTTACATAATAGGTACTAGAAATGATCGGACCTATCAAAAAAACTACGACAATATATAAATCTGATTCAAAATTTAAAAATGAGGTCATATCTAGGCCTCCCGAGCAAAAAATCAGCTACCCGATAAAAAGGTGATATGAGTCTGAAAACTTCGGACATAGTATAGTTTTTGACCGCGAAAATTTTTGCTTGAACTAGATCTGAAGTTTTCAAACTCATATGACCTTTTTATCGGTTGCTCATTTTTTACTCGGGAGGCCTAGTCATATCCATAAAAATTTCATTTATACTTTAGACGAATGCAAGAAGTTTTTAAGCTGTATTTTTATATAATCAGTTTGGTAATGGTAACGATTTGACTTCTAATCTTTTGGACATAGTTTTCGACATTAGTTTTGGTTTCAATGCTGAATTTAGAACAATGAAACCGGAAGTCGTTATTGCTACCGGAAAGAACTGCTTTCAAAATGCATGCATTTTACCAATTTGAAATAATTTTAATCCGTAACGTAGTCTCACATGGCTTTTTGTAGAGACAGCATTTCTAATCAAATACATCATAAACAATTTCAAAAAATTTAAAAATTCACCATAAATAAAATATCCCCTATTCACACTTTTCTGAATATCCCGGCCCAACTACTTAAAAACACACTACGTTTCCTAATCAGGGCCGGAATATTCACAAAAGTGTGAATAGGGGATATATACTACGTACATGATGTAAATAGTTTGAAACGCCTAACTCAAGGGAACCTCGTCTGGTCAATAAGCAGGCTTCAACGCTATGAATTTCAGCCATTTGACCAATCAGAGCCACGGCAGCCGTGGCACGGCTTGAAGCTAGGCGTTTCAAACTATTTGATTTATGTGATTAATATTTTTTCTGCGCTAAAGAATATTTTCATAAAAGCAATAAAATTAGTTTATTATCATGAGCATTGCAGCCAGCTGGAATCAGCGGCGCTATAAATTATGCATTTAATAAAAAAGTTCTTATTAAGAATCTTTTAATTTTTAGATACTGATTAACTAAGCAAAATTTATGGGCACATTCTTTCGTATCAATTTGTTATTTTGTTTGTGCAGGAATTTCAAAAAGTTCCTGGGCATTATTTTCATTAAAAAATAATTGCTTAGAAATTTTGAACCGTTGATGGGTGGGTACAATTCCATGGAAAATATATTCTAACCACAAGCATTCAAAAGTGAATATAATATGAATACATCGACGTGTGCGCGTTCCCCGGTGGCATGTTAAAGTTCATTTGATAATCAGAAACCGTTTTTGACACTTTACCAACTAAGCAATTTTTTTTTAATTTTTGAAAGAGCTCAAAAATGAGCAAAATATTCAAGATATTTCCTATATCCCTTTATTGCCCTCTCCCAAAGATTTGGTCCCTCAAAAACACGGGGGGGGTGAGAAAACGACACGTCATTTGAAAACGAGTCATCCGGTTTGGTTATTTGATAGCTCAAACTGTGCACAAATATCTAGTGAATTTTACACAAATAAAAATGGTCCAAATCAGAACCATTGTTTCGTATCATTTCTCAGACTTTTGTTTCTATTTTTACCAAAAACTAATAATTAAACAATTTCAGTAATCTTAGAAACAAAATAATAAACATTGGTTCATTAAAAAAAATAAAACATTGGTTCATTAAAACAGTTTTAATGTTATCATAATTAGATAATTGGGTGCTTCCAGTTGAGCTATCTAAGAACTAAATTCGGATGAAAACTCGTTTTCAAATGACGCGTCGTTTTCTGACCCCCGTGTTTTGCCCCGGGACCACATCCCTTTGGGAGAGGGCAATAAAGGGATATGGTTCAAGAAACAACAAAATGCAAGGTTTGAAATTTTTGCTTAAAAAAAAATAGGGAAAATTTTTTTTTAGTGACTCGAGCATCATAATCGATATACCGACATGTCGCGCCACCTGACATGCCGTTAAAAAATACAGTCATTTTTGTGATTTCAGGAGTCGAATCACCTATTATCAGTAAAGTCTTCTAAATAGAACGTTTGTACCTTTTTGATCGAATGTAGGCGTCTCCGTTTTGTTTTAGTTTAGATAAATAAAAAAATTTGGAAAGTAGGTTAGTTTTAAGAGAGGATTGTATGAATAGAAGTGTGGAGGAGACTGATTCACGCGACTCATGGTCTAAATAGTTCGCATTTTAAACTTCCTTCAAACTCACTTGCGATAAGAACCACCCTCACTGCGCATGCTAAAAACAATTATTTTGTATAAAATTGACCATTCTTCGATCAATGAAAAATGCCTTATATCAAACAAATTAATATACAATTTATTTTAGAATTATTAAGTAATTGCAGTAAAATACTAATCGGAGAAGCCGTTTTGAGCGGTGAACTTTCTCTTATTTTTGTAATTAATAACTTAAACCTACGCACCAATCAAAACGGCTTTCACGATGAGTATAGTACAGATGTTTTAGATTTTTTTAGAAAAAAACATGGACACATTATTTTCGTGTACTCTTGGTGAATGTTTGATAGGTTTTTCTGAACAAATTAACATTTCTTCAAATATGTTATTTCAATTTAGACCAAAAACACTTAAATTAATAGTCTAAAACGACTGTTAATCCGAATTTATTAGAACAAATAGTCATGTCGTTTTTCATTGGAATAAACACATGTTTTGATCATTTTTGAGCAACAAACACAAAAAATACTAGCACGAATCGTGTGGTTTAGTTGGCGTTCTGGACATTTTCCATTTCACCTTAACAAGTCACTGGTGCCACCCGCTAATGGCATGTAAGGGCTTCCACCCTTATTCTGCGTGAAATTTAATAAGATGTATCGAATCGTTGGTAAACTAGTCGGAAAATCAATATAAGTTTCATCAAAAACCGCTAAAAAGTCGTAAAATTTCTTCATCGCCACGTTTTTTTCGTGTATATTTTGGCGATATTTTGACAATCTGGCTAAATCTTTGGTTAAACTTACAAATTACGGTTTAGAATGGCGTGGCATCACAAATCCCTTGCTGAACACATTTTTCAGATGAAAGTTAAGCTTGCGATATTTGTTTCTAAGCTTTAGAATCTGTGAAAATTTTATTTTTCAAGGATCGTTGTAGAAAGTTTTTCACGGTGCACAAAATGGTACTTTTTAGGGTGACCACTGATCAGGAAATGTAACATTCTAAAAGTTACAATTCTCATATCAGATTAAATCAAAAATGAGAATTTGATTCAATTTCCAAAAAATTCCCGAGGACATTTTTGTCAATTTCTGGTCGGTGATTGGATACTATCTGATTTCTTTAAGTCTCAAAAGATTTCAAAAAATAAAAATTTAGAAAAAAAATATGGTTAAAAATGAAATTTGATCTGACATACAGTACACTTCGTGGGCTTCAGTTTTCGGATGCACAAGGTGCGTCATTAAAAAGTGAGGCAGGGGAATAACGTGGAAGAAGCAGCCAATTACAGACGGGTTTTCATAACAAATTCTACGCAAAATTTCTTATTCAATTTAGTTGCTTCTAGAATCACGTGAGTAATGAAGGAGATAAATTATTTTCCGCACTCGATCTTGAAAGTATGTAGTTTATTGAACTGTATGTAAAATTGTTGCTTGGGAAAAATAATAGGGTAACGACTCGTTATTGTTTTCAGAAAAATATTATTTGAGCTATTTGTGTCCTTCAAATGCGGGCAATAATAAAAATAACAAAACAGTTTAAAAGTAACAAAAAAAAGTTTGAGAATGTCTACAGCGTGAGGCTTTTCGATTTCTCCTCTTTTTTACCCAAACGGCTAGACAGCCAAAATCTTAAGCAAAGTATAGGAAATTTTGGCTGTCTACCCGTCTGGGTAAAAAAGAGCAGAAATCGAAAAAACTCACGCTGTATTATTGTATGGTGCTTTTTTAGTGCGTTAGTAACGAGATTGAAATGTGGGGAACGGAAAGATTTTTGGTTTATTTATTTTGAGAATCGCACTCATTGGCTAGTCATAAACCCTCAAAAAACACCATACAATAATAGACATTCTCAAACTTTTTGTTTGTTAGTTTTAAACTGTTTTGTTAATTTTATTATTGACCGCATTTGAAGGACACAAATCGCTCAAATAATATTTTTGTGATAACAATCACTCCTGATCACCAAAGAGTCGGCATGTGTGGCAGATTAACCCTTGTGAGCACAGAGCCACAATTGTGGCTCAAGCATACCTTAAAATCATACCTTTTAAATCATCCAAAAAAGCAAAAAACGGTATCGTAGAATATTTTCTTTCAAACACATTAAAATTAGATTCCGTTCCAAATAAATAATTGATTTTTTTTCGAATGTTTGGTTCCAGTATTACGGGGAGTTGATTTATTAGGATTTTTTGCCTATGTTTTACTTCCGGAA
>SCLH01000006.1:174444-194175 GCA_004367855.1 Oikopleura vanhoeffeni
TTTCAACTTCAAGTATCCCATGAAAATCTTTAATTATTAAAAAAGTGAATTTAAGCGATCAAAAATTGTCCACAGGTGTACTTCATTACCATATTTAATCGAAAATCATAGAAAAAAGTGTAACAATCTGCTTTTATAGGGGAAAATAAACCTTTTTCACCAAAATCATGATTTTCCATCAAATTTTTTCACTTATTTATTAATTACTTTTGATGTATGAGATATAAATCAAATCGGACAAAACTTTGACGTAGGCCAGATACTTGTGCATCGTTTCCAATAATAATGTAACTTGTGAAGACAACTGTGACCGTGGATCACGTGATATGGTATACTTTGCTTTTCTCACTATATTTTCTAGAACAAAAAATTGAAATTCTAGAATATAAAATGTCGGATGCAAAAATATTACCTTTCAACTTCTTTATGCAGAAAAAGTTGAAATTCCAACTGCTTTAAGCTTTCTGTAAACAACGTTCAAAATAGAGCCACAATTGTGGCTCTAGTGCCTTGACGGAACTTTTTTTTATATGCTCACAAGGGCTAACTTGTTAAAAACAAATAACGTTTTTAGCAAATAGAGCTCTAGCCGAGCACATTAGACAGATTGGGGTTAAGCTCTCGATATCGAATCTAAACTAATACGTATTCAGAAATTAATCTTTGAGTACGTACTTTGTAGAGCTGTGCCGTGAACTTTGTCGAGAAAAATCTTTAAAAAAGCTAATCAGCGATTAAGAAATAAGTGCTGAAGCAAAAACGCATTCGTTTTCACATGTGATTTATCTTAAAAAATATGGTTGCTTAATCCAATCTTAGTTCTAACATGCGCTGCGGTTTTTCGGCTACTGTAGCCACTCATTAATCAGCATCAAAACTTTTCTTGCTTAACGCACAGTTTCAAAATTCCTTTAGGCGGGATATAAATTAAGCGCTGAATTTGAGTCGGGTCAAATCTTCTCGAAAACGGCTTATCTTATTTGAAAATTTTCAGAAGTGGTTGTCGCCTAATCTCTTGATCTCAGCAAAAAACTTGTTTTTTGACCTGATAGATGTTCGGTATACCCGTAAAAACCGATTTAAACTAGTTAATAACCTAAAATGGCGACAAATCTAGTCTAAAAATGTCGAAGAAAATTTCAAGGGATCCAATTTTATGACATGACACCAAGAGATCAAATTGAAAAAGTGACTCGTATGTGGTCATATTACATTGCTTATTTTACGTTATAATCAGAAGTTTAACTTTCAGAATTTTTTTTAACCNAAGTGTTTTGTGCATGCATAACAGTTAAAATCAAAATTTATTGGTATCTAGGAGCAGTTATCTTTTTTCGGAAGTGAAATTTCTAAATTTTCAACTTCAAGTATCCCATAAAAAAATTTAAATACTTATAAAAGTGAATTTAAGCAATCAAAAATTGTCCACAGTTGTACTTCATTACCATATTTACTTGAAATTAATAAAAAAAAGAGTACTAATCTGCTTTAATAGGGAAAAATAAACATTTTTTATAAAAATCATGATTTTTCCATCAAAATTTTTGACTTATTTATAAATTACTTTTGATTTATGAGACATAAATCAAAGCGGACAAAACTGTGACGTAGGCCAGATACTTGTGCATCGTTTCCGACAAAAATGCAACTTATGAAGACAACTGTGACCGTGTATTACGTGATATGGTATACCTTGCTGGTCTCACTATATTTTCTAGAACCAAAAATTAAAATTCTTGAATATAAAATGTCGGATGCAAAATTATCACCTTCAACTTCCTTATGCAGAAAAAATTGAAATTCAAACTGCCTCAAGCTTTCTGTAAACAACGTTCAAAGTAGAGCCACAATTGTGGCTCTGGTGCCTTGGCAAAACTTTTTTTTATATGCTCACAAGGGTTAAGCGGCAAATTTTTACGGTGTCTTGATTATGCGTCACGGAGGCTCAGTATGATTCGAATCATCCTTTTTTTTCGCACTTTTTTTTGGACATACTGTATGTCACATACTGTTATGAAACTGCAAAATACAGGTTAACAAACTTTTTCCGAGCACATTCTGCAGAAGATATTTAAGCTTTCGGTATTTATTGCATGATTTTTAACTGAAACAATTTGCGATTAAAAAAGCTAAAACGTGCGAGATACTCGGTATAAGAGCTAGAAATTTTCGGTGATTGATTAAATCTCACAAAAGGTCAGGAATTTCTCGTCATGGACCGATATACTCCATCCAAACTTCCGCCATTACATTCGTTCTTTATAATTCTCTCAGAATTTTGACAATATCAGGATGCAAAAATCTTTCCTAATTCAGCTAGAAATATTTTTTGAACTTATTTGAACTTTTTTCAAATTATGTTGTCTACAAAATCTGCCGCAAAACAAATAATGCAACAAAAAAAATACAATGAGTGAGTTAAAGCACATATTAGTTGAAACACATCCGGGAAGTTTAACTGTTTAGGGGATGGTCGTCAATAATTGAGTAAAAATCCGGATTTTCAATAGCCAATTTCCGGAGTTGTACAGATTTTTCAATCAAATTTGACCTTGCTATTATATATTCGAACAAAAATCTTGCATTCTAAAGAAAATTGGAATGTGACGGATGGCTCGTCCAATCAGAAGCGAGCTTACAAACTTGACGGAATTAGTTTTGAAAAACGTATAATATCGATTAATGACTAAAATTAACCGGGCAAAACGTGGACAGATTTCCTAAGAAGTTTTTGAAATCATTCTTAGATTTGAAAGTCAAGTTTTGACTTCAGAATTATCAAAAAACTGTATTTAGATCTTATGTTAGGGATATCAATAAAATTGTATCTCCTTCCTTGATTAACAATTTACAACATTTTCCTAAATCGTGCTTGATTTTTTCAAAATGGATAAATTTAAACTAAACAGATATAGATAGGTCCCTCAAAATATTTTCAAAACATCAGAAAGTGCTTTTCTGACCACATGATAGAAAAAAAAGACCGCAATATGCCTCATATATGCTTGTATTTTTCCAAATTTTTATGAAATAATCATCTCGATAAAGCAGGACAAGCCTCGAAATCCGTTTTTGTCCGCTAAGACAGACCATATTTTCTCGATTCGCTCTAAATCGTCACTGAAGGGCACTAGAGAGCTACAAATCAAAGCCAAATTTTCTATAGACACAGGTGAATTCTTTCGTAGTTGAAGCACCCCTAAGAAGTGAAAAGCACATAATTTTTACAAAAAGCTGTATGTGTGCTTTAACTGATTCATCTTACGCACGCGTCACTACATTCGAACACTGTGACATTTCGAATTTTTTTGTATGACTGGTTTCCAACTTGACATTTTTTCAGAGCCAAAAACGGCATACAAAAAATTTATAAAAATCAATACTCCATATTTTCTGTCTGTAAATCAAGGAGTCAATTATTGCTTTAAAATTCCGCAGTTAGCAAGATTCTGAATATTTTATTCAAATGAAGCACGAAATCTTAAACGAGTTTTTCCATGGAATCATTCGAATCTAGGTCAAATTAAGTATCCACAAAAAGTTATTTTACCATGGTTGATTCGTATTGATCTTAAGAGCATCGGTGATCTTAGAGACAGATACGTATATGGGCTCTCGATGAAAACTTTTTACTGGGTTTATATATTCCCCTCAATATACCATCAAAGTAATAATTCAGGCAACTTTTGTAACTACAGAAGTTTCGTATTATTGCTTTTTAGAAAATTTTGAGTTCGAATTTAACTTTTCGAATTGGTCAAATTTTGAGAAATTTTCAAAAAAGTTTCGAACATTATGAAAAAAATACATTATTTTTGTTCAAATTTTCTTTTAAATTATTTGTTGCGATTCAACGAAAAACATCCTACAAAATGGCCACTTTAAGTTTTCGAGTAGGTGAACATAATTTTTTTATATGCTCTTTGAAAAATCAAATGACATTTTTTGAGATTTCGTCCTGTCCACCTAATTATTTTCTTTCATTCATCTTATGAAAAAATGAAGTGCCAAAATTTCGTTTTTTTTCGTTTTTTTTAGAAATTTTAAATTTTCGATTTTTACTTAGAAATCGTATTAAAACAAATTTAGTTTAGTGAACAGGACCGTATTTTTTGATTACTAATTGATGAAAATAAAATAATTATTTTAACTCAATTTTGACGCCTTCAACCAAAATGTCCCGTTTTTAGTGTGTTTTCAAAAGACGATTTACAAAGTCAAAATTATGAATAGGAAAAAAAAACAGATTACACGAAGTTAGCTCAAAGATGGCATCTTTCATTTGAAAATTCCGAAGTGGTAAAAAGTTTATCATCAAGAGAACGAAAATTGAAACAGTGCAAATCTGTCTCTAAGCACCGATGCCATTGAGGGAGTGAGCGTCGATAATTACGCTGTTTTTTTTAGTTTTCAAATGCAGTTTCTGAAAACTTAGTATAAGAAATTTATCCTTTTTTTTTAATATGTAGGAATCCTAAATAAGGATAACTCTTCAGGATTTTGACAGTGCCACTCAGATCATCAAATTATTTAACCTACGCTCAGAAAATGATATTTAGCAGGCCTCCCTCAAAAACACTTAAAAGCCTACTCCTCCTACATTTCTCACGATTTTTCTTCTAATTTGGCATGCGGGCTTAATATATAAATACGGAAGGACTCTGATGCCAATTCGGAGCATTTTGAGAGGCTCAATAAAAAGCCTACTTCACCTTCAATTTTCATGCGATATTTTTTTCATGCTTGGAATGAATAACAAAACCCAACGCTAGAGACTTTAATCGCCCTTATTTTGAATTTTTGAAAAATGCTGGTGAATTTCAAATTTTTTTCAAAGTTTTACAAATACTTTTAAGAAAAAACAATGAAAAATCGAATTTAAACCTTTTTAGGGATATATTGAGAGCTCAAAGTGTTTATTGACAAAATTAAAAGTTATTAAACATTTTTAGATTAGAAATTGGTACCTTTCATTCCAAATCCTCTTTAATTTCGCTTTTAATTTCAACCCCCGAAAAACCGATGTTTTTTTGTAAAAATCTCAAAATCAAAAAAAATTTTATAAGTAAAAAAACTTGGCAGAAAATTCTATACAAAATAGGTGCATCAAATATTATACTTGGAGCCGAGATATCGACGCCCACACCCTTAAGAGGGTGGTTCAGGCGACGTTTTAAAGGCTCTTCTGATTGAGAAATTTGAAAATATTTTTATTAGTCGACCACAAGAAATTTAATGACCAAAATTCTCTATCTGCTTTAGAATTTTTGATTTCGACCTCATTTGAAGCGTCTCCAAACTACCAAATTTCGGGAAAAATATTTTTTTTTGGTTAATAAACTATAATGATTACAAAAATCATAACTACAGTAGAAGTTTCTATCAACGGTAAAATTTTTTGGAAAATTTTAGAGATTAGAAAAATTGAAAAAATTCGACTTATGGTTTCTTTAAAATTATATGCAGCTGTTGACGCTGATCAAACTTGTTTTAAGGAAAATCCAAATATCAATCTCAAACCGGAAACCTTTGCTCATACTAGTTCAAACTTGTTAATTCCACTAATTAATACTTCTGATGACGCATTGTGACATGATCAGAACAAATAATACTTTATTTGAAGGTGTTAGCTATCATCTTATGGTAACAGACTTATTTTATTTGCAAACAAATATCGATGTGTACGCACAAATAGTTCGCGCGACTTTTGCCGCGGTTTCTAGACAAACAAAGGTTAAATCGTGAATCCGGGGCCGCGATTTCTAAACCGCTTCTTACAGTTTTATTTCGACAAATTTGAAACTTTATTGAAAAGATTTGTGCACAGAAAAAGTTTTAACATAAAAAAGTGGTCGAATAAATATTTCATACTGTAGTCACCCCGTTAGTACCGAGGTGTTAGTTGATTTTTATTAACGATTTATGAGATGTGACTCTTGCAACTACTTGTCAGAAAGTATGTCTAAAAATAATTCCGTACACAGTATGTGTGAAGGGCGGATTAAGATTTTAAATACACTTTTCAGATTTCCACTGTATTTTTCAATTATTTATATTGATAAAATAATGATTTTAGGTAGATATCTTCGCTGCAAGTAGAACATGGTTGAGCCAAAATTTGAAAAAAAATGCAACCAACAATGAATGCTGTGAAAAAATTTAAAAAAAAAATGATTATTTTTGCGATTTAGCTCCACCTAGTGTTGGAGAGATACCATAGAAAAATGTTTGAGAAGTCCGGGAGTCGAACCCAGGTAACGGGATCAAGATCGAGTCGCGCTTACAACTACGCCAACTGCTCATATAACTGACTATAATATGTTGATTATGACGCGAAACCTGTCACGCCAACCCCCCCCTTAGATTCTAATCAGGTTCTATTGGTGACACACCCCTATTTAAAGAGTTTGATATTCTACATAAGCTAGATGTGAGCTTTTGTAAGTGATAACTGGGTACACAGGCCTTACAAATCGAGGCGATTTACTACAGTTTAAGCTTCGTGAGTCCCTCTTGAGGTTGAATACGGTACTCGAATGCTCAGTGTAACGGACTGGGTACCGATTTGCTCAATTTGGAAGAGGCCAATCTTTTATACACCTTGGTGTTTAGAGCTCCCTACAATCTGACAGTTTTAACCCCTGGCTTAGCCATTCGGATTAACTGCGCTAGATCCCATAAAAATTGTTATGAGGAATCCGACTATATCATCATTGTTAGGGGGATACCATGAAAAAAAGTTTGAGAAGTCCAGGAGTCGAACTCAGGAAAACGGGGTCATGATCGAGTCACGCTAACCACTAATCCAACTGCTAATATAAAGGACTAGAATATGTTGATTATGACGCGAAACCTTTCGCGCCAACACTAGGATAAAAATAAAAAGTAAAACCCCGAGTGTCCATTCATAGTTGTAAAAATCGCCATTTGTGAAAAATCGTAAAAATTGGGTCATAGTCTATGACTCATAGACAAAGGCTGCGAAAAAATTTTAAGATTAATTTTTGTCACTTTTCAAGAGGTTGTACAGCCCATTCCAAACATTGAAATGTTTTTCATGCCAAACTTCTATCAAAACCATCTCTATGCATTAAAAGTTAAATAAAGTTTCTTCTGTTCTCCGTTTATTCTTGAAGCTCAATTTAAAAAGGTCCAGATTGCCTCGACCAGACTTAAAATCATCAGCTTGCAAAGATAAAGCTATCAAATTTGCGACATGAATAATTTTCCAATAAAACCAATAATTTCTCAATTAAGCCAGGGGCTTTTTACTCGTTATTTTAACTTAATTATGTTCAGATCAATTTTACGTTTCGAAACCAATGGTTCCGTATTTACTTTCAAAAAGGAAGGGTTCAAAACGTTCATCCGACTTTTACAAACAGGTCAATTAAGGATGTCCGCACAGACAACCCTTCTTGATTTATAAAAATTGATTATCTGATTTAAAGCTAAACTTTGAAAGCAGAATCTGGTTTAATCTGATTAAATTTATATTTCCGAATTCCCATTAATGTTTTCTTTTAAATAAATTGTTTAGTTCTTAATGTCGATTGAAAGTGAAAGAGCCGAATTATTGGCCTTTAAACTTCACCCCAAACAAATCTTAAACGTTGAAGAATTCTTCTATTTTAAATATGCAATTTGTCAAATTATAACAGTCTTGAAAATTTTAAAAAATTGCTTTTGACTTTTTCAGATTACTTATCGACTTTTTTGACGAATATTTTCAAAAAAGTCCGACAAATATCTCCAAGATCCTCGAATTTTCGTAACGTTGAGCTGCCTCTTAGCTGAGAGTGAACGTTTCAAAATGCGAATTGCTTCAAATACTCCCTTTCAACCTCCCAAAAACTCACATTAAAAAACAAGAACCTCCTCTCGCACCCTAAAAGCCAACTTTGAGCATTTATTACGGCAAAACTTGAAATAATATAAATGTTTTTATTTTTTATTATTTGAGATAAAACAGGGTCAATTTTTTAACACATTCAAATTTTCATATTTCAAGTCTGTAAACTTATTAAATAGAAGTTCGAACCGTTCGGTTTTTTTCAGTTTATAAAGTTTTTTGTAATCACTTTGAAAAAATAAATTTCATATAAAGACTGCAAAAAATGTTTTTTGCCTACAATAGATGTTGGGTGTGAGAAGGTTGAAGTTTTAAATCGATTATTTTCAAATTTAATTAGAATTCTAATTTCAAGTAATATAATTGGGAAGTGCAAGAAAATTCTGCTCATTTTGATCATATATTATTGTCATAACAAAGTTCGGAACACATCATTTTTTCTTTGATTTTTTTAATTAGCAATTAATAATCACAAAATTTTTAGCATGTTAACTCCGTCTGAAAAATAATATCTAATGCTTGATGATATTAACGATACACGTAAAAATGTGACCCTAACAAATTTACGAATCTGCATCGACTGCTTTCGTCGATCGGGAATTTAACCCGTGTACTCAGAATTAAAAAAGGGCAATCGACACACTGATATCAGAAAAATCATATTTAATTCCCTTTTCTTGCCCTAAAATTATAATTTGACTCATTTAAAAGCCTAAACTATTTTTCCAAGATTCAATAACTTATGAAAGGTGGTTGAATTATGTTCTAACCTATTTTTTGGGTTAAGATTTGGATATTATTAATTCAAAATTTAAACAGTCATTACGGCATGAACCGGCGTTTAGGTGAAAGTATTTTACAAAACATATTCACCTATATCATATGGCCTATATCATTTACCTATATCATATCCTAAGGCTATATATATGCCAGATTTTCGGAGAAAAAAATCCTATTTTTTGCCTTCACTTATACGCCGGAATCTGGAAGAAAATTTTTATATTCAGGTGCGTGGGTTTTCGCGGAGGTCAACGTAGGTTTTTGCGTAGGTTTCACTTTTACGCAATCACTAATACCCCGGACCCTGCTGTAATACAGTATCTTAAAATTCACAAATTTAGTAATTTTTTATACAATCCACTCGGGGTCCAGCGCAAGTAGCGTGGAAGAAAATGCGTCTCTGATTGGCTTAGATTTTGCTTGCCTTACAAAATGATATGAGACGATGAGTGATAGCTTGGACTCAGGATCGCCGCGCACCGAGTTGATTGTTTAAAAAGAACGTTGGCATTTCTCATGCACTTTCTTAATTTTAAAATATGTCAACAAAGGATTGAATACACATGTTTCAAAATACATTATAGGCTATAATTTATAGCCCATATTTTTGGTTCAAAATTTTTATTAAGTACAGATTGGCATTTCTATGCACTTTTTATTCTTGAAGTTTTTAACAAGTAATTTAATCTATAACTTTCAACATACAATATATGTAGGGTTATACCCATAGTTTATAAGTTATACTGTTCATTTGATTCAAATTTAATCTTTTAACCCTTGGAAGCTCCAAATTGTTTTATTCGGCAGAGGCTCCTGCACCACTTAAGTGGGGCGACTTTGAGCCCTCATTACGGATAAACTACATTTCATAAAAAGTCGTGAATTATCTTNATTTTGTTAAGATAGTCCAACTTAGCGAGGTAATCAATCAGATTTTAAAGTTTTTATTTAAATCGGCCAAAACTGAGCAGCAAAGATTGGGCTTTGATCACTTACCTCTTATTGAAAACAGGAATATTTCCAAAAATATTTCTTTATCTATTCGCACTCATTAAGACCTTGGCTTTCACAATTTTTTTCGATTTTAAATTTATCTTCCCGTTTTCTCATAAATAAACGATTAGCAGCGCGATTGATAAAAAAACGAAAAAAATTGCAATTTGTAAAAAATATGTTTTGAGAATGAACAAAATGTATCCGCTTATCACCGAAAAACCATATTTCCGAAAAAAAATGGTCTCATTTTAGAACAAAAGACTCAAATTAAAAAAATACTTAATCAGATTTGTGAATTTTTAAAAAAAATTGTCGAAACTGAGCAGCAAAAATTTGGGTTTAATCACTTACTTGCCATCGAANTCGGGCCAGCGTGGTATGAGGATAATCAAACATCTGTTTGATTATTTTTCAGCAAATTTTTTGTTTTAGATCTGTTTTCAGCAGCTAGAGGGCGTTAAAATGTCGGTTATAAAAGATAGTTTTTTGCCGATTTCATCATTCAATGACAAAAAATGCCCTTTTTACAAAAGAGGAACTTGAAGATTTGTATTACTATTTCAATTATTTTAAAATTAAATAAAAAAGTATTTATTTCAAAATAAATTTATAAAACAACGTTTGTTATAATTTAACCGCTAAGACTTCAAAATATTATCTCGACGTAAGCCAACTTTCTGATCAATGTTGCATTAGCTTCCATTTGAACCTACTTTCGAAAAAATCGAAGCATATTTTTTATCGAATTTTTCTCAAAAATTAAAAAATCACTTACGAAAAAATAAAAAGAGTTCCGATGGTGGAAATTTTATTTTTATTTTTTAAAAGATACTCAGAAGACTTTCCTAAAGACTCAGTTCCTCAGATTTCATCTATCGTTTGAACTGTTTGAGCAGCACACATTTTAAAGTTTTTTGAGAGAAATTGTCAAAAAAAGTAAGATAAAATAATTTTGAACGAGACGTCCTAGAAAATTTTAATTGCCATTTTAAAATTCCTCGTGACAAACTCTATGTTGGGTTTGATCAACAAATTTCCAGGACTTTTCTTTCATCCGATATAAGCGGATTCAAAATTTTCAGCACCACTAAAGCGGTGCGGAGCTTCCAAGAGTTAAATAATAATTAAAAATCAAGTGAAATCAAAGCATTTGATTTCTAAAACCAAAATATAGAAAATTGTGAAAAACTAAAGCATTATTAATTTCATTGAATTCGTGTGTATTTAACTTTGAAAACGTGCGCACAGAATTACCAACTGTGTCAATCGGCACACTTTGAGTACACGGGTTGAACCAAGTTGTACTTCCATATTCACACTTTTGTTAATATCCCGGCCCTACTACTTAAAAACACACTACGTTTCCATATCAGGGCCGGGATATTAACAAAAGTGTGAATAGGGGATAAATATATGAATTCAATGAAAAATTTGAAGAAACATTTCATCATTTTTTGATGATTCGTCCGAAATAGAATAATTGTACTTCTTATATTTCCTTAACATTTTGGATCTAGTGAATTGTGTCAATTATATTGTCAAACTCACACGAATTTTTCTCGTGGTTTAAAACATTTTGTTCGAAGAAATAATCCGAAAAATCCGTTTCGCCTTGTTTTCATTATTTTTTTGACGATTGTGAATTGGAAATTAGTTTTACTATAAAAACATATTGCCAATAACATGCATTCAAGGCTTAAATTTTAATCACTAAGTTTTGCTGGGTCAAGTATTGATAATCAATACACATTACTTATGGGCCATAACTTATGGCTAATCAGTCACAAACCCAATAAAGACAAGCATTAATTAAATTGGCAACTTAAGTTTGCTCAAACTTGTATTTATCATTTGATTTTTAAGGGTGTTGTCGGTGCTGAATGTTGGAAATATTCAAGCAATTCAAAGTGGCTTTTATTTCCTACATTATTTTTTTTTAATTAAATAACAATAAATTTTATCAGCCTACTTTTCACGGTTTGATTGAATACAAAATAGTATTTAAATTGTTGACTGAAAAAAATTCGATGCTTGTTAATCAGCGTTAGATTTTTGTTCTCCATCAAGAAAAAAATTTCACATGCTGCATAAAATTATGATGCTTTTTCAAGGGTCATACAGTATAACTTATACTCCAGGTGAACGTCAACAATTTCTCAAGCTAATTCTTTCAATTTTCGGTCAAACTCTCCCGAAAATGATAAAAACAGAAAGTCTTTATTGTTGTAAAAAATAGAATTTCCGATTTTTCAGGAGATTAAAGTCAAAAACAAATAATCAGTGCTCGGTCTTTCCATAGTCCGTGATTTTTGCACAATCTAAAAAAATTTCATCACGAATTCGAGAGTTTAAACAAGCTGAAATAAAGCATATTTTTAATTTGCCCTTTGGTCATGAAAATTATTGAAACAATTAATATTTTTTATCAGTTATCCTCACGGTTCTAATTTACATATGCATTCACAAATGTATTCACTCCAGCAATACTAAGTTATCGCGATTTCAATTTGCTTGCAATCAGCTGAATTAGACACCCACAACCCTCTTAACACAAAACACAAAATTGAGAGAGGTTTATTGATTTGATAAAGAGCTCTAAAATGAGTTAATTCGGCGCACGATAGCATCTTAGAAAAATTGAAAACACAAACCTGATTTTTTTGAGTGAATTCAAAATGAATTAAACTGAAATTTTCAGTAACATTCAATATAAAATGACCGAGGAGTAGAGTTTATATGTTTCTAAAGCCAAAAAACCATGTCAAGATTTTTTCGTTACAATTTTTGGGTTTAAGTAATGTGTGTCATCTTCAATTTTTTGTTTGCTTTATCTTTTCAAGTTTTTCTGCAACTAACTCCTTCAATGGCGGTGGTTTTTAATTTGACGTTTTCATTTTGATAATTTGCAAAACTTGTGAGATCTCATGGTAAGGTAGGCCCGAAAAACCTTTTTCTGCCCACGGTAGCTGTTTTTTATATGTTGTAGGAAATCATTAATAAAAATTATCTATGCGAAAAAATCCTCAAAATTTCACCAGGAAAGTCATCAAAAACGCAAAACCGTTTTTGAATTGGGTATCATTTGGCTTGAAATTATTCTTGAATTTATTTCGAAAATGTGGGTTTGTGTTTTTAAAAACTTTCCTGATAAAATTTTCAAAAAAATTCGCATAGATTATTTTTATTCTTGATTTCCTAAAACATATCCCCTATTCACACTTTTGATAATATCCCGGCCCTGATTAAGAAACGTAGTGTGTTTTTAAGTATTAGGGCCGGGATATTAACAAGAGTGTGAATAGAGGATATCAAATGATCAGCTACCATAGGCAAAAAAAGGTTTGGTCAGGCCTACCTTATTCTACCAGGCCTCGGCAAGCCAGCAAATGTTACTGGCTTGCTGGTGACATGCAAATTACTGGTGATATGCAAATACCACGATGACACCGTGACGGTGTAGACTCAGCATTTATCTCGATAAAAACATGACCAACAATTCTGAAACAAAGGATTTTTTTCAAATTGCAAAACCCTTGTTATCCTTGCTTTTTCATCTAAACGTTTCGATATTCACGAGAGTCTATAACAAAGACAAAGAAACATTGTAAATCGGAACCATTTAATTACCTTCTGTTGTTCCTCATCACTTCCAGACGATGTAATAGACGATTTGAAATAAGGAATTTCAAAAATAAAAAATCGGTTTTAATGTGTTCAAGCTTTCTTGTAGAGAATTTTTTTCTGGTCATTTTAAGAATAAGGATTTTTTTTTACGAAAAATTTTCAAAAAAAATTGATTTTAAGGTCAATTTTTCGTGATTTCACAGGTAGTATGTGATCCAGTTCTAGCAAAGCCGTATGAAGTGCTATAAGGCTGATTTTTTGGCCAGTGAAAATTTAGCGTTTTTCGGTTATCCGTTTTTTTGATTGAGGGTCGGCGACAAATATTTGACCTCTAATGACCGGTCAAAGTTCAAGGTCAATCTCAAGTTCATCGTATANAAGAACCTTTAACGACCTTTAAGCGTATGTTGAAAATCGACTTTTTTAAAAACCATGCATTGAATATGTCGAAATATTTTGAAAAAAAACTTCAAAAATTTTTCAAAAATTCTCAAATTTTTTTTGACAGAATATTCTCCAAAAATAACCCTGGTGACCGACTTTCATGCAATTCTGAGGTCTACGGTACTGACGCTAATTTAGTATCTATTTATTATTAATATCATGTCGATATTCGGTTTCAGCGTGATGAACGTAGACGATATGAAATAAGGAATTTCAAAAGTTAAAAATGGGTATCGATTTTATTAGCTCATCTTGTGGAAAAAAAGTTTTCTGGTCATTTTAAGACGTAGGATTTCTTTCGTTTTTGAAATTTTTTTCAAGAAAAAGAGATATCAAGGTCAAATTTTCGTGCCTTCAGTTTTGTAGCTCTAAAAGCCGCCTTATTGAGAGCCTAATATTCATTTTTTTTCTGCAAACAGGTCAAAGTTGAGGGCAAGTTCAATCGAATTCATTTGCAAATATCACCAAAATAATCTTCGAATTCAACTTTCTAACGAACGTATTCGCAACTATTGGTCAATTATGAACTGATAAGTCGCTAGAGAGCAAAAACGGATCAAATGTTCGAAATCACCTGTTCAGTTGCTAATACGTCCACTAGAAAGTCGACCCTAAGGATTCTTTTGATAGTTCAAGTCATAATGAGGAACTTCAAATTAATCTTGAAGTTTGACCAGAATTTAGCTCTCTAGCGACTTTTCAGTATATAATAGACCCATAGTTGGTAATACGTTCATGAGAAAGTTGACGTTGAGGACTATTCCGGTGGTATTTGCAAATGAATTAGATGACCTTGAACTTGAGCTTCAACTTTNGTCGAATTTCTGATGAACGTATTAGCAACTATGGGTCAATAATGTACTGAAAGGTCGCTAGAGAGCAAAAACTTTTTTGCTCTCTAGTTTTTGCTCTCTAGCGACCTTTC
The DNA here is from genome assembly GCA_004367855.1 of Oikopleura vanhoeffeni. Taxonomy (NCBI): domain Eukaryota; kingdom Metazoa; phylum Chordata; class Appendicularia; order Copelata; family Oikopleuridae; genus Oikopleura; species Oikopleura vanhoeffeni. Next base: position 189,066 of record SCLH01000006.1, read on the forward strand.
AGTACATTATTGACCCATAGTTGCTAATACGTTCATCAGAAATTCGACCCTTTCGATTCTTTTGAGGGTACTTGCAAGTCTAAACGATGAACTTGAGGTTGACCTTAAGTGTTGACCAGTTTTTGCTCTCTAGCGACCTTTCAGTATATTATTGACCCATAGTTGGTAATACGTTCATGAGAAAGTTGACCCTTCCGATTCTTTTGGGGGTACTTACAAGTCTCCGATGAACTTGAGATTGACCTTGAACTTTGACCGATCATTCGAGGTCAAATATTGGTCGCCGACCTTCAATCAAAAAAACGGGTAACCGAATAACGCTTAATTTTTTAATTTTTAATAAAAAAAAAATCCTTAGTCTTAAAATGACCAGAAAAAAATTCTCTACATGATAGCTTGAACACATTAAAACCGATTTTTTATTTTTGAAATTCCTTATTTCAAATCGTCATATTTATTTTCAATTTTTACGATCAGAAGTGCATAATGCATTATAATTTATAATTGTCTTCAACTAAATGAAAATCAGATTAATTTCGGAAATCAAATTATTTTACTTTCTTCTTTCAAGCTTGATAATGCTAAAAGCGAAACGTCACAGATTATAAAAAAAAAATAAACTCTGAGCGTTTGTTGCTTCTAGACACCATGGAAAATTTTGAAAAGTTGATAATTTTCCATCGCTCATTTTTGACCATAGAATTGAAAATAGAATATCGAAAAGTGGCTTATATAATTATATTATATTGGACATATTATATTGGATTTTCCAGACCAAACTAACATCATCTATGGTGAGAACTAGTCTTCAGGATGCTAAACAAAAGAGAAAACTGAACGTCTTTGTCGAAATCTGATCGACTGGTGAGCTAGTCATTTTTTGTCATGTAAAAACTTTTTGATTTATCTTTGTGAGTGAGAAATTGGATCAGCGAATGTAACACTAGTAGTGTTTTGGTCGAAATACTGGCTTTCGAAATCAATTTTAACGGGAATGTAATTTTTTTTTCAGTTTCTTATCTAGTTTTGAACAACGAAGTATTTCCGTAGGACGATTTTCATAATATTTTTACAGTTTATTGGCTCAGCCAATCTGGCCAGCCTACGCAAATATTTCCGAAGTTATTTTGCCCAATGGGTCTATGAATCATAGACTATGATATAAATATTGATTTTTGAAATTTGGCCAAACTTAAGCGGGTCGGTGCATTTTGATATGGGCTCTTGATGAAAAACTTTTCACTGGGTATATATATTTTTCTCAATATACTATCAAAGTTATGTTTTATGATTCAGTCAACTTTTGTAACTACAGAATTTTCGAATTATTGCTTTTTAAGAAAATTTTGAGTTCAAATTAAACTTTTAGAAGTCGACAAATTATGAGAAATTTTTGAAAAAAGTTCCGAACATTATAAAAAAATGCCTTATTTTTTGTTCAAATTTTTTTTTCAATATTTGTTTTAAATTAACAAAAAACACTCATCAAAATGGCCAGTTTAAATTTTCGTGCAGGTGACCACATAATTTTTATATGCCATTTGAAAAATCATATGACATGGTTTTGTGATTTTTGGTCTTAAATATTTCGAAAACTTTCTTTATTTCTTGTTCAAAAATTTTCAAACTTATTTTTCTGGAATCATCAGGTGAAAATATTGAGAATGCACACTTTAACTTTAATCAAATATGTCCTCGTTTCGTTTCTTCGCTCTTGGTTATACTCTGAATCATAATTTTTGCAACGAAACTACGGTTTAGCAAAAATCCATCAAAGCCTTTTTTTATCTAGAATTAAAAAAAAAATATCACACTCAAACTTGTCAAATTGGTAAGCCGACCCATTCACCACGTAAAATTTAATAAATTAAACTCATGAAAAAAAATATTTCTTTCGATGTGCTTAAATTTCGGTTTTTTTTCGTCTTTTTTCAAAAATTTAAATTTTCGATTTTGACGTAGAAATCGTAAAAAATTTAATTTTATAAATTTTAGCTGGTGATCGAGACCATTTTTAAGAGCTTCTAATTAATAAAAAATTTTAATGTAAATCAGACACCTTTGATAGCAAACGCGCGTTTTCTGAGTGTTTTTCCAAATGACGATTTATAAAGTAAAAATGATCGATCTGAAGAAAATCAGATAAAACAAAGTAAGCTCAAGAGTGGCAACTTTTCCTCCAAAAATGTTTTTATTCGAAAATTTCGAAGTGGCAAAAAGTTTCCTGTCAAGAGAAAAAAAAAGTGCAAATTTGTCAAAATGCACCGACCCCCTTAAATGATTAATGTAAATTATGCATAATGATAATAATTATTTATGCTACCCATCTCTTACTTGACCAATACATCTGGTCGTTAAAATATTTCATGGTGGTCAAAAATTAACTATAACAGGCTAGGTAAGATGGTAAAAATCGTTCGACTGAGGGAGATACACTGTGGTAAGTACCTGATACTTTATTTTTTGCTTGATTACAATGTAAGCATATTTTTGGTGATTCTAGACTTCCTTTCTGAAGTCCATTTGTATGCTTTAGGTAGAAATAATATTTTATAAAACTGCTTGTTAGCAAAATTAACTTAATTTATCGTGAGAAACGCAAAGAAACCTATCATTATAAATAGTGAAGACTCTGACGAGGATCAAAAGTAAGTTTTGAAACCTTGTACGGTACAACTTGTACCGTACAAGTATCACAAGAAGAGAAATTTGCAAACAAAAAGTTATTTATTGTGAATTTGCTAGATAATCAGAAATACAGAAATAACTCAGTAAAACAATTAACCAGGTAATCATAGATTCGAACGCAGTATTCGAAATTGTATAACAGGGGGGAAACCAATTTCGCTGAAGGTTTTTTGCAGAAAAATTTCGACGATATTGGCTTATTCGGCAATATATAGGGACAGAAATAAAAATTTTGGTCAAAAAATAAAAAACGCATAGGCGTTCGAAATGACGTCATATGTCGAACAATTTTTTAATTTTATAAGGAGTTTCACAATAGGTTCGAATGAAGTGAATCAGAAAAATGCGTAGAATTAAATACTCCACCAAATGAAATCAAATAAAAGTTGAAAAGAGTGGATTTGGGAAATTCAATCCTAAAAATGACGTCAGTCATGAGTCATGGTTTTTTTCGTATTCTATTGCATACATAAAAAAGATCTTGTAATTTTGTCTGCTCTGTTATCTATTTCCAAAGAAGTTTTCCTCAAAAATTGTCTAGTACGTCTAAGTTTATGTTCCTGCATTTGAAAAGTAAATTTTCCGATCATCTGATTGGGTAGTAATTTCTTGTGCGTAGGCGAAATTTTAAAAGCTTGCAATTACGCTCTAAAAATGGGTGAGTCATCACTAATGTTCCACATTTCCATGCACTCAAAAATTGTTTTTAGCATACAAATGAGCTGAAATTAATATATTTGAAACCGTAGTCAAACATTTAGTATGCATAAAACCAAAATTATTTATTTTGATGAATTTAAATTTTTATCAATTAAAATTAGGCTTAATCAGCACATTTTCAGAAAAAATGACAGAATGTTTGTTATCAAGAGGCAATTTTAAATACTTAAATTGTCTAAGTAAGTTTCATCATTATATTTTCACGACTTTTGAAGCATATCATAATTCTAAATTATACAGTCACGTGATTGTTTTTCGACTATACCGTAATGAGAAAAAAGTCTTGGAATTTTGTAGAGTAGCCTCACATATGTTTTGGACTGATTTGAGGTTTTTTTGCAAGAAAAAGTACTGTTATTAAGTACTGTAATTCCACAAAAAAAACGCAAAAAAAATTTTTCGCAACAAAGTTCAGCGTTCACTTGGTCGACGATGATCCCATTATGTATAAGGGTCTAAAAAAAGTTAAAGTCGATCAGGCCCTGCAGGGCCTGACGGGCGGCTGAGAGTTAATCAAATGAATTTGTCAAAAGCAAAATCAAAATTTTACTGTAGAATTTGAAAACTAAACAAATAATCGAAAAAAAAATATCAGGACGAATTTCCCGGAAATTTTTTGGGTTTTTATGTTTCGATAGCCAATTTTTCATAAAGTTTTTAAGCTCTGATTTACTCTGGGTTAGTTCTTCATATCACTATCGGTTAAAATTTGGCCCCTGCAAGGTCCTGGTTCTCGCGGTCCGAACCCAGATATAGTTCAATCCGCCACAGAGTCAAGTCCAGTTAGATATTTGCTGTTTTTTGAAGCGTCATCTAGAGATTAAAAGTTAACCAGTACTGAAAAATAATTGATGAGCCTTAGAATGTCAGTGTTCATGAACTAAATCAAGTAGCACTTTGTCAGACAAGATTATATTTCGAAAATAATTGGTCAAACTGAGTGATAAAACTAAGCTAAGGACCTGTAAGCAGATGAATACGTTTTTGGTGATTACGGTGAACGTAAGTCTTAACTAAAACATCCTATTTTTGAGGTTTCATTAGTACATTAAATACAGTGAGTGATTTATGTAACTGCCCGTTTATTCATAAACCGTAGCTCTTTGACTATTTTCGAAGAAACTCTGTACTTAATAAAAGGAGTACAGTGGGTGATTCTCAAAAGAATTTCAAAGTCATCGTATCACTTCAAAAATATAAGCAAATTATTTTTCCTCTTTTGTCTTATAAATAGAACATTTGTAGCCATTTTAATCGAATTTAACCGTATTTTATTGTGTTAGTATATCCCCTATTCACACTTTTGTAAATATACCGGCCCTCCTACTTAAAAACACACTACGTTTCCTAATCAGGGCCGGGATATTTACAAAAGTTTGAATAAGGGATATTAGTATGTACTATAGATAAATATTAATTTTTGTAAAGTATTGTTTAGCTACGCGTATGAAGGAGAGCGCGACTGACCCACGTGGACTCACGCGACTCAGGGTCTTTATCCAATTTCTTTTACACCTCAACCTAAATTTAGCCAGTTTACACTTGCGAAAAACTCAAGAAAGCTGTTCTTGACTCACTTGCACGATACGCCCCTACCAGATTACCCTCACGAGCAGGACAGGCCCCACCAGACATATCACCAGACAGCCTAGTCGATTATATCGAAGATTATACCTACGTGTCCCGTAGAACTTTGACGTCA